>JAPDDO010000132.1:162500-190000 GCA_027422415.1 Schizothorax lantsangensis
CAACACTGAAGCTGGAGTTTTCCTTCAAAATAAAAGCTCTACTGTCGTTTCTGTCAAAATAAAAGCTTAAAGTGCAGTATGAATTGCTGACAGTCCAGATTCAAAATATCTCTTTCGAGTGTAGAAATTAGGAAAGAAGTATTGTAATTTCCCTACTGTAGTGTAAAACAAAAATAATATACACCTATGAAATATTCATTTTAATTTATTTTGCAGTGCAATTGTTTTATGATATATGGCTATTACTGTCATTGTTGTTGTTGTTATTATTATATCCTAATGTGTTTGTCTTCCTAAAACACCAGTGTGAATGTAATTTAGTCTGAGACAGTATATCATAAATAAAAAGAGGCTCGAGTCCCCTTTAAAGTTCAGCTACAAGTCAATTCACTGACTTTTTTAGTTCAGATCATGGGTTGCAGCTCTTAATTTTGAACTCTCAAAGTGCATTAGATAAAATTATTTAACTTTAAAATGTACAAAATTGTATTTTTTTTTCAATTCTTCATGTCTTTTTTTTAAATATCGCAATAAGTATAGTATCATGGACTTCATATTGTGATATTACCGTATCGTGAGATTTTGATATCGTTACATCCCTAGCTGTGTGTAGTTGACTTCACTTTCCAGCAATGAAACTAAGTAAATAATTAAATTACGCAATAATATGGTGTATGGGTGTGACGGTATTGAGCGTAACACTAGCAGGTTCCTGGGTTACCTCTCCGGGCGTCTGCATCCGTCTGGAAGCCGCGGTTCTCGGCGCCGGTCCCGGGGTCCGGTGGAGCCGGGGTCCTGGGGATCCTCCAGCCGGTGAGGTCCAGCGGCGGATCAGGAGCGGAGCGCTCGCGCAGCAAGAGGACCTGAGGGAAGCCGTGTCCCAGCAGCAGCACCCAGCCGTTAGCGGTCAGCGCCGCGCAAATGACGGGCTCGTCCCAGAGCAGGCCGCGGCTCCCGTGTATGAGGAGCGTGACCCAGACGATCCACACGGCGGTGCTCAGCAGCAGCGTCAGCACCAGCAGCGCCGCACGCAGTTTGTTCCTCCGCCCCCTGGAGCTGTAGCTGTAGCTGACGTAGGCGCGCCGGAGGAAGAGCAGCGCCGTCACTAGCGCCGCGGCTAGCAGCACCATCACGTAGATCTGCAGCATGACGAACTCGGACTGGGAGAACTGGCAGGTCCTCTCGTCGCGCACCAGCACCACCATTAGCCACTCGGCCGCTACGATCACCTGCACTAGCGCTAGCGCCGCGGCCACGCCCGCCTCCCTCCTGGCCACGCCCAGCAGCGCTAGCCCACGCGCCAGCAGAGCGCCGAACGCCAGGCTGAAGAGCACGCTGAAGGCAAACACCCGCGCCGGACACGTCTGCGGAGACAGGGCCACGAGGAAGCAGTAGGGAAGGGAGAATATTCCAGCCGTCGCTAGCAGGAAGAGCATTAGCGCAGCGCCAGACGCACACGACGACCACAGAAGAGCTAGCATCAGCGCCACGCAGCTGACCAACCCCGCACCAGCCACGGCCTGCACCACAATCCCCCAGGCGTCGCACAGCGGCCAGAACTCAGGTGGCAGAGCCGAGCCGCAACCCGCCGGACGCGAGCCGTTCGACCTCTGACCCCCGGCCAGGAGCTCCATACTGACCGGTGATCTCTAGAGATAGGGTTATGAGGAGGTTTCCTCTGCTCTCGTGCTCACAGGGATCTACAGCAAACACAGAGAACTGTCAGTTACCTTTGCTCAAATATCTGAAAGTCAGCAGAATGATGCTGCAATATAAAGTCAAGTCAGCTTAGTTTCTGTAGCGCTTCACGCAACACTGAGTCCGTCAAAGCAGCTTCACAGCTGAGGAAGCCTGGCCTGAACGTTTGAGTTAAAGTGCCACCTTTATGGATTTTTGAAAATGATCTTTCATGCAGTGTGTAAGTGAATGAAAGCATCCGGCAAAGTGTTAAATCTGAAAGTGCTCCGTGTATAAAGTTACTGTCTCTCAAAAAAAAGAGTCAACTTTGAATCACTGAAACGAGTCGCTTTTAAAACGAATCCCTGTTTGACGTCAGAATGAAACATTAGCATATTGCCGCCCACTTGTTGGTCTTTTCGCGTTGGTCTGAATGAAACTGCAAATTCATTATTTGCCACTAGGTGCCGCTGTTTCCGTGGTAACACTGTACACAAAGCAGCACTGCCTCACAAACACTGCTTTAAATGAAATCGACCAATCAGGACAGAATAGCATCACACAAAGGAGGGGTTTGGAAAAATGAATCATTGAGCGAATCATTTGGGAGTCGTTGAGCAAATAAGGTAAAGA
Organism: Schizothorax lantsangensis; assembly: GCA_027422415.1. Taxonomy (NCBI): domain Eukaryota; kingdom Metazoa; phylum Chordata; class Actinopteri; order Cypriniformes; family Cyprinidae; genus Schizothorax; species Schizothorax lantsangensis. The sequence continues at coordinate 164,811 of JAPDDO010000132.1, forward strand.
CAAGAAAGTGATTTTTGACGTTGCATGCATGTCAACCTGTTGTTGGGGATCCCAAAACCAAAATATGAACCTTTCATAACCCATAATAGGGGCACTTTAAGGCTGATTTATACTTCTGCGTCGACGTGCAGTACTCATGCAAACCACTAGTCTGCAGTGTCCACGGGAATATTGCTGGTGTAACCCGCAGTACCACGGCAAACGCTGAAGAAGCAGCAGCTTATCGGAGAAGCATTAGCCGCAAATATCAAAGAATAGATCATTTATTTAAAACTACAAAAAAAGAGACGGGAGAAGATGGCATTCTTTCAATCTCCACAAGGACTTGTACCATATGGCAGAACAACTGTTTGTCACAAACAACAAAGTGATGTATACTACGCTTCATAATAAATGATAAGACACTTGTTCTGTGCTTTGTTTTATTTTAAATAAGAAGGTGTAGCATTAAAATATATTTAAAGTGCAAAAAACACCCACAAAATCCACGGTTTAGTTGTAAAAGCGTGAAGTTTGAAACAGTTTTACATTTTGAACGTTTAGATTGCGAGTGGTTGCTAGGGTGTTGCTATGCGGCTGCTAAGGTGCTCAGGGTGGTTTCTAAGGTGTTGTAGGTGGCTGCTACACAGTTGCTAGGGTACTCTGAGTGGTTGCTAGGGTACTTTGGGTGGTTGCTATGCAGTTGCCAAGGTGTTTCTAGGTGGGTCCTAGGGTGTGTCTGGTGATTGCCAGGGTTTTAATTGTGCGCAGCTGAACTGTCTCAGATCTCCGCTTTGTAAACTCCCCCTAATTAATATCATTACCATATAAAAGAGTACAAGTCAGTGTCCGAAATTCTATGCTTGAGAATGACGAGCACAAAGAAAAAAACTTTAGTGAGCCTGAAATTGAGGTCCTGCTGGCCAAGAATAAACTACGAATTCAAGTAAAATCTTCAGTCATCTTATAAAAAGTAAGCCATGCTACTTTTAAAATCACTTGCTATGACAACTAAATTAAGTTTAGTAGGCTATCACAAAATTTTTGCAAGTTCTTTGTGGTGGCTGTGCTTCAAAGGGGATATCGGATGCCCATTTTGCACAAGTTGGTATGATTTAGGGTCTTTTTGAAATGGCCTCAGCGGTCGTGTAAAACAACACCCTTTTTACCTTGTCAAAAACAGCTCCATTCACAGCGACTCGTTTCGGTGCATATCTCTTTACATGCTAATGAGCTCTGCTCACCCCGCCCCTCTCTTCCGTGGAAGAGCAAAGGTGATTAGCAAATAATCATTAAAAAATATATATAAAGTGTGAGACTTACTACTTCTGGAGGTGCAGCTGGATCATGAACAATGGGTACTGATCCATTCTTGAGTTTGAACTTTTTAACAAAACCTGCCTTGAATTGTCCCTCATTCAGAAAGCTAAGGAGAAAATGATTTGCGCAGACATAAATGAATTTAGGTGTATTCGTTGGTGCATTACCATTAAAATCAAAGGCTAATCCACTGCGTCCTCAGTGGCTCTGATGTTTGGAGAAAATTAGGACTCTTATATTCTCCTGCATCTAACAACAAAACACCTGCATTGCTTACAAGACATTGTTGTCGCTACAGCTGCTCAAGCGCAGAGAAAATGACGGACTTCGTACAACTGGCTGAGAGCGGAAATATGCTAATACGGGACAGTACGTCAGAGGTCGTGGGAGGGGCCTGAGCAATCTGACATCATATTGGCTTGATAACTGCTTAGGTTTTTGGGGGATTAAAAAAAAAGAGTGAATGGATTTGTATCATTGGTTGATAAAGTGTAGTTGTGTCTACACACTACCGACACATTTATATGCAAATGAAGATATTTTGCCTCCAGTCTTAATTCAAGTGATCAACATTGCACCTATGGAAGTCCCCACAAGGATAGTGAAACAAGTGTGTGTGTGTGAGTGTGTGAGTGTGTGTGTGTGTGTGTGTGTGTGTGTGTGTGTGTGTGTGTGTGTGTGTGTGTGTGTGTGTGTGTGTGTGTGTGTGTGTGTGTGTGAGTGTGTGTGTGTGCGTGTAGTTTTGGTGCTCTAGCAGGACTGTAGATGTTGACGATCCGGCTGCTGAAGCGCTGATGGAGACGGATATGTTGCTCTTCCGCTCCAGGACAAACGCTCAGTTGTGACGCTGTTATCAGTGATTTTATCTTAAATGTCTTTCCTGCTACAGATCATCTTCATTCTTCCACATATTTCACATCAATTCTCCTCTGAGTTTGATGTCTGGCAGCAGCTACAGTAGTTTATGAATGTTTAGAAATTATTTGCTGCTTTTGTATCTGACGTGTGTGTGTGTGTGTGTGTGTGTGTGTGTGTGTGTGTGTGTGTGTGTGTGTGTGAGTGTTTGTCGTAGTGACGACTGACCTGAATGAAACAAGCATGAATCTTCACATGACATGAGGAAACCTGTTGTCTGATTGAACGAAACATACATTTTTCTTGAGCAAGTGTAAAAAAGAGTCTTGAACCTCAATCACAACATACACACACACACACACACATACACACACACACTCACACACACACACACACACACACAGCAGACATGATTTACAGTTCAGTTTTGACCGTACTGTCACCTGATTTAATTCAAGACTGATAGTATTTAGATATGAAGGTGTCATACCTGCAGCCTGTCGCTTCGACCATCACCGTCTGTCTCTGTGTGTGTGTGTGTGTGTGTGTGTGTGTGTGTGTGTGTGAGGTGTAGGGTGGGAGGAGCAGAGAGATGCACAGATGATAAAGTGAACAGATTTGTTTCTGCTCTTCCTGAATTTACATTATGTGTGTGTTAACAGCCTCTTTCTCACACACACACACAGACACACGCACACACACACGTCAAACATACTTGACATGATTCAGTATGTGTTTTTCATAATGGTATTTAATGATATTCATCGCTGTGTTATGATATTTGCTTTTATTCTACTGCAATAACGTCAACAGATTTAGTGAAAATAGAAACTTTAATTGGATTTCTACTCCGGCAATCACACATGACACATTTAATAATATAAATGTGTTTATGGGACAGGCTCTACGAGACAGAGGAAGTGATGTCATCAGTCATCGCTGCTACAGGAAACACACCTTCTGTAATAAGGGCGGAGTCGCAGATAGGGGTGTGTCTTAACCCTGACGACTAGCTTTCAGGATGTTGATTGACAGCTGGGGAGCGGGAGGGGATAAGTTGTCGTCTTATCGCAGCATGTACAAAATATAAAATATTATATAATAATAATAATAATAACAATAACAATCATATCAATAATGACAGTATCCATGCGTTGAATCAGTCGTTTACCATCATACAGCATAACCTCACGACAACATTGAGCAAAAGGGGCGGGGCTGAAGGAGGCGGGGCTTAGATAATGCCGTATTTGGCCAGATCGCCGAGCTCCATGTCTCCAAACGCTTCCCATGGGCACACCACAGTGATGTCTGTCATGAGAGAAGACACAGGCATTAAACACTGAACACAGAGAGAGTGTGTGTGTGTGTGTGTGTGTGTTTCACCATGACTCACCTGTACCGAGACCCTCCATACCAGGAATATCATCACCAAACCTGCAGACAAGAGGGAAACTCACTCAGTGACCGCAGCATCTGTGTGTGTGTGTGTGACTGTGTGTGTGTGTGTGTGTGTGTGTGTGTGTGTGTGTGTGTGTGTGTGTGTGTGACTGTGAGTGAGTGAGTGTGTGTGTGTGTGTATGTGTGACTGTGTGTATGTGTGTGTGTGTGTGTGTGTGTTTGTATGTGTGACTGTGTGTGTGTGTGTGACTGTGAGTGAGTGAGTGAGTGTGTGTGTGTGTGTGTGTGTGTGACTGTGTGTATGTGTGTGTGTGTGTGTGTATGTGTGTTTGTATGTGTGACTGTGTGTGTTTGTGTGTGTGTGTGTGTGTGTGTGACTGTGAGTGAGTGTGTGTGTGTGTGTGTGTGTGTGTGTGTCTGTGTGAGTGAGTGTGTGTGTGACTGTGAGTGAGTGAGTGAGTGTGTGTGTGTGTCTGTGTGAGTGTGTGTGTGAGTGTGTGTGTGTGTGTGTGTGTGTCTGTGTGAGTGAGTGTGTGTGTGTGTGTGTGTGTCTGTGTCTGTGTGTGTGTTTGTACCCTTTCTGCCCGGGCTTGGGGGCCTTGCTCTTGAAGGTGCGTGTCTGTCTCTGCTTGAATTTGGGCGGCCCTTTCTTGGGCGTGGTGGGCCCGGCGGTGTTGGCGGGCGTGGCCAGAGCACTTCCTGCGGGAGTAGCAGTGTTCATGTCTGCGTTTCCCTGAAACACAGCAAACAGGAGCAACGCTTACGATCAGAGTGCGTCACGGGAATCTAGGATTATGGGATTACGCCACTCGAACTGGAACATTTCAGATCATCCTCTTCATCTGTTACCGCTGGTGTTCCTCAAGGCTCTGTTTTGGGCCCTCTTTTATTTATCATTTACTTATTACCTCTCGTTATATTTTTAGGAAATATGGCATTAGTTTTCATTGCTATGCGAAGACTCTCTTCTAAGACAAATTCTGCTCTTCTTTTTCCTCTTGTTTGGATTGCTTAGAAGAGATTAAATATTGGTTTTCGCGTAACTTTCTCAAGATGAATATTGACAAAACAGAGGTTCTTCTTGTTGGCGCCAAATCTAATTTGTCAAAATCCAATCGTTTTTTACTTTCTATTGATAACTCTATAATCTCCTCATCTTCTCAGGTTACTATCTTCTTGATAGTACTTTGTCTTTTGAAAAGCATGTGAACAATATTACTCGGTCTGCGTACTTCCATCTACGGAACATCAGCCGTCTTCATCCGTTTCTCACGTCCAATACAGCTATTCTTATGCTCTAGTTACCTCGCGCATTGATTATTGGGCTACCTCACAAACTCCTTCATAAACTTCAGTTGGTCCAGAACTCAGCTGTCTGTATAATTACTATAACCTCCTCCATCGAGCGTATCTCTCCAGTTCTCTGTCATCTACATTGGCTTCGAGTACAAGATTCTGCTTCTCACTTTTAAAGCTCTTCCTAATCTTGCACCCTCTCATTTGCTTCATATTTACACCTGAAGCGTACTCTTAGATCTTCTTCATCTGTTTCCCTCGTTGTACCGTCTGTTCGTTTAGCCTCTATGGGGTCCAGGGCATTTAGCTGTGCCTCATCTTTGGAATACTCTTCCACATTCAATACGAGAAAGGTATGGTCTGACTACTTTTAAATCTCGTCGGCATATATAGATTTATCCTGTAAACACCCCAGTGTGATAACACACAGTCTGTCAATCATAATCACAAAATAAAGCTCTTCAGGAAGAACGCAAGCGAGATTCCTGACGGGTCAGACATCGATCAGATTCACAATAACCCACGTCAAACACTGTTTATCATGTCGCCTCATTAGGACCATTAATCTCATTAACACAACAGACTCATGAGATTTCCTTAATCTGCCATCTGTCTGTCTGTGGATCAGACGCTGGTGTTTCTCGCTTCATGAGATGCTGTTTAGAATCACACCTTCATCTGATCATGAATATTTCACATCATACAGAGCGGAGAAAACTAAAACAAACACCAACAAACACTCAGACTAGATGCAACAGAGCTAACAGATGATCAGTCGTTTGTGAACTACAGATCTGAGCGAGAGTAAGAGCAGTGAAATGAGTGTGTTTACCTGTGTTTATGGTCCGTGAGTGTGCGTGTCTCTCTCCGTCTGTCTCTGGAATGAGTTTCTCCGTCTCTCCTGCTCTCTTATAGTCTCACTGCAGGTCAGAGAGCAGCTTGCGACTCCCGTTAGGGAAACACTAATGGACTTAATGCTCTTTAGCCTTCAACAGGGGTGTGTGTGTGTGTGTATGTGTGTGTGTGCATGCTCATTTAATCTCAAGATTACAGTCTCGTTTCTTGAACATGTGAGAAGATGCAGCTTTTCACAAACACACAAACCCAAGAAAACAGACTAATGTTTCAGCAAAACCCTTCATGGATCACTCGAGTGTCTTTCATCGCTGGAGCAGATCGAATCAGGTGTTGGACTCCACTGTGTTTAACACGTCCCAACACTGTAAAGTCACTTTTATTATGTGTGTTCACAAAACATGTGGATTAAAAGCAGCTTTACCGAGAGTTTACTTACTGTTATGCCTATAATGCCTGTGTTTCACTATAGAGAGTGTTATTGCTGGACGATATGACCATATACGCTACCAGACGAAAGGGTTTGAAGAGTGAGATTTTCTATGTTTTAAAGAAGTCTCTTCTGCTCACCAAGCCTGCATTTATTTGATCCAAAGTACAGTAAAAACAGTAATATTGTGAGATGTTTGATCCAAAACAGCAAAAAAAATCTCACAATATTACTGTTTTTGCTGTGTTTTGGATCAAACATCTCACAATATTACTGTTTTTGCTGTGTTTTGGATCAAACGTCTCACAATATTACTGTTTTTGCTGTGTTTTGGATCAAACGGACAATATTACTGTTTTTGCTGTGTTTTGGAAACGTCTCACAATATTACTGTTTTTGCTGTGTTTTGGATCAAACGTCTCACAATATTACTGTTTTTGCTGTGTTTTGGATCAAACGTCTCACAATATTACTGTTTTTGCTGTGTTTTGGATCAAACGTCTCACAATATTACTGTTTTTGCTGTGTTTTGGATCAAACGTCTCACAATATTACTGTTTTTGCTGTGTTTTGGATCAAACGTCTCACAATATTACTGTTTTTGCTGTGTTTTGGATCAAACGTCTCACAATATTACTGTTTTTGCTGTGTTTTGGATCAAACGTCTCACAATATTACTGTTTTTGCTGTGTTTTGGATCAAACGTCTCACAATATTACTGTTTTTGCTGTGTTTTGGATCAAACGTCTCACAATATTACTGTTTTTGCTGTGTTTTGGATCAAACGTCTCACAATATTACTGTTTTTGCTGTGTTTTGGATCAAACGTCTCACAATATTACTGTTTTTGCTGTGTTTTGGATCAAACGTCTCACAATATTACTGTTTTTGCTGTGTTTTGGATCAAACGTCTCACAATATTACTGTTTTTGCTGTGTTTTGGATCAAACGTCTCACAATATTACTGTTTTTGCTGTGTTTTGGATCAAACGTCTCACAATATTACTGTTTTTGCTGTGTTTTGGATCAAACGTCTCACAATATTACTGTTTTTGCTGTGTTTTGGATCAAACGTCTCACAATATTACTGTTTTTGCTGTGTTTTGGATCAAACGTCTCACAATATTACTGTTTTTGCTGTGTTTTGGATCAAACGTCTCACAATATTACTGTTTTTGCTGTGTTTTGGATCAAACGTCTCACAATATTACTGTTTTTGCTGTGTTTTGGATCAAACGTCTCACAATATTACTGTTTTTGCTGTGTTTTGGATCAAACGTCTCACAATATTACTGTTTTTGCTGTGTTTTGGATCAAACGTCTCACAATATTACTGTTTTTGCTGTGTTTTGGATCAAACATCTCACAATATTACTGTTTTTGCTGTGTTTTGGATCAAACATCTCACAATATTACTGTTTTTGTTGTGTTTTGGATCAAACATCTCACAATATTACTGTTTTTGTGTGTTTTGGATCAAACATCTCACAATATTACTGTTTTTGTTGTGTTTTGGATCAAACATCTCACAATATTACTGTTTTTGCTGTGTTTTGGATCAAACATCTCACAATATTACTGTTTTTGCTGTGTTTTGGATCAAACATCTCACAATATTACTGTTTTTGCTGTGTTTTGGATCAAACATCTCACAATATTACTGTTTTTGCTGTGTTTTGGATCAAACATCTCACAATATTACTGTTTTTGCTGTGTTTTGGATCAAACATCTCACAATATTACTGTTTTTGCTGTGTTTTGGATCAAACATCTCACAATATTACTGTTTTTGCTGTGTTTTGGATCAAACGTCTCACAATGTTACTGTTTTTGCTGTATTTTGGATTGACATATCTCACAATATTACTGTTTTTGCTGTGTTTTGGATCAAATATCTCACAATATTACTGTTTTTGCTGTGTTTTGGATCAAACGTCTCACAATATTACTGTTTTTGCTGTGTTTTGGATCAAACATCTCACAATATTACTGTTTTTGCTGTGTTTTGGATCAAATATCTCACAATATTACTGTTTTTGCTGTGTTTTGGATCAAACATCTCACAATATTACTGTTTTTGCTGTGTTTTGGATCAAACATCTCACAATATTACTGTTTTTGCTGTATTTTGGATTGACATATCTCACAATATTACTGTTTTTGCTGTGTTTTGGATCAAATAAATGCAGGCTTGGTGAGCAGAAGAGACATTAAAACTCTCACTGTTCATGAACTGTTGATGGTCGTGTATTATGATCTAGTTATAATGTGTTTACAGTGTTGTCTAGCACATATCTCAAAGCTCACGCGTCTGAGCGCTCGAGACGATTAAGTGCTGATGTAGAGAGATATCACAGATCTTCTGGAGTCTGGCATCTCTGTAGTGGCTCAACATCAGATATAACCGAAGTCTTTGGTTATTAGTCAACTCCAGCAGATCAAGGCTTCATGAGCGCTGATCGACCGCGTCCAGAGACACAACAGCAGTCGTGATGTGTGTCATGTGACGCATATGTGAGCAGCTTTCGTTGAAGCTGTGGCTCATCGTGTGGGCTAATCTGCTCTGGACCGATCTCTGAGCTTTAACAGAACCTGAGTGACGCTTCCCTGCTTATAACGAGCATCACACGCCGAGCATCGTCCACGAGAAGCCTTTCTAAACCTGAGAACATTATAATAACCTCCTTTTGTGATCTGATGTGGCTTCTTATCACAGAATGAGGCAGAAAATATACTGTAATAAAGGCTATGTTGATTATAAATGGTTGGTTTCTCTGCGTCACGAAGACGGATCTGGAAACGAGGGAAGATGAACACAGTAATCCGGTTTACAGCTTTTAGATTTTCCTGAAGAGACTCTTTCTGAGAGGGGGATTGTGGGTAATTAGATGTGACCAAACATGAATTAACACGCGCACCACGGTAAACATGGTAAACACAGTGGCAGAGAGCGGCTGCTGTTTGGGTTTTGGTTTTATGTATTATGTTGCTTAAGAAAGCCAACTTACTGAAATGCTATTATTATTATTCTCGCTAAAACTCATCAAGAAGATCTTCTCTATTTTTTTTGTATTCTGTCTATTTGTGTTCTTTCTATTTATTATACAATTAACAAAAAGCCAAAAAGGGCGTCTAACACTAGCTTGCTCTAGTCAAACAAACAAACAAACCTTGCTACGTGTACTGTGTTAAGCTAACTGAGATTGTTATAGCACTTGCATATTATTGCTCTTTTGTTGGTTTTCATTGTCTTCATTTTTAAGTCATTTTTGATAAAATAATCTGCTAAATGTAAATGTAAAACTGTTGACTGCTACTCCTCCTAGAGCTTTAACTCTACAAACTCCAAGCTCAGCCCAGATCTTCAGACGGATCTGAAGTTAGTTGCTATATCTTTTCTAACTGATCGGACTTATGGTTTTCATAAAAATGAAGATTAAAAATCATAAAAATCCCATAGACTTACATTGACGGAATGTTCAGATGAGCCAAGACTATTCAAACTCCAACTGTCAAAATTCAAACTCAAACTCCCAGAATCCCTTGAGGCTCAATCAAGCTTCCCTTCTATGTACTATTTCTAACCCATTCAAACTCATCTATCTAATATTTCTAATCTATCTATCTATCTATCTATCAATCTATCATTCTATCTGTCTATCATCTGACTCTATCTATCTATCTATCTATCTATCTAATATTTCTAATCTATTTATCTATCATCTCACTATTTCTATCTAACTTCATAGCAACACTCTAGCAACTATCCAAACCAATCTAGCAACCACCCTGAGTACCCTAGCAACTGCCTAGCAACAGCCTAGCAACCACCCAGAATACCTTAGCAACACCCTAGCAACCACCCCAAGTACCCTAGCAACCGCATAGCAACACCTTAGAAACCACCCTGAGTACCCTAGGAACTGCATAACAACACCCTAGCAACCACCCTGAATACCCTTGCAAGTACCCTAGCAACCGCATAGCAACACCCTACCAACCAACTATCTATCTATCTAATCTTTAAAACTACTTTAAGCCTCTACTGCATGCATTTTGATGGTACATGATAAAAAATTATTCCACATCATTTTTTTGGTTTATTTGGGAGCATTTTATTGATAAAATATTTTTTTGCCTGTATGTATTGTCAATGGGAAATCCTGGTTAGGGATGGACCCCTGCTTCCATACCCCTTATTGTGCAACGTTACCCTGAGTCAACAAAACGAAAAACTGAATTTCTGAACATAAAAAATCATAAAACCTAACAAAACTCTTCTCTACACCTTCACACACAGTTCATGTCAGTACTAAAGCACATAATCTTGCCTTCTTCTCACACCACGTGTCACATCAGGACGTCCCACCTGCTTGATAGTGACTCCAACGCCTTATTAGACTGTTCTTTGATACTTTTCAAACATTTTAATTGCTTGCAATCATTTAAAATAACATGCACTTAACATGGGGCATAAGAAAAACGTTCCAGGGTTAAACTTCAAACTGAAAACCTTCTTGCTTTTAAAACTTTTTCTAACCTCCTGCTTTAGCTTTGTCAAGCCAACATAAAGTTAATCTAGTTTATACTGTAATGTTTCTGTATATTTCCAGGTTTGTTTTGAACCCCAGACAGTCCGTGTGGTCTCAGATATCTGCACTCTCTCTGTGAAATGCAGCTCTGTCTGTATATAATCTGATGGTGTTTTATATATAGAAGGCTGTTAATGTGATTATACGGGACTGAGGGTCCAGTCAGGGAGATTACGGCTGACGCTAACACTTCTCGACGTGGTCAGAACAGGAGCCTGTGGTCAGCGAGGAAAACACAGAACAAACCGGGCGTTTTCTTCATGATTCACAGATGAATACGCTATCAGTAATGTTCAGGCTGAACCGTCATCATCTGGAGACACGAACCAGACTGCTCTTCATCATCTGTGCTTCAGTCAGATCCAGATCAGACGAAGCGAGACGCAGTTCTGTGCTTGAACACATGGGGGCGTTGTGTAATACAAGTACATCTTAAGCTTTCATTGCTTACATTCATGTGTTTTAGCCTTGTTTAATAGTCACCTTCATTTATAGAGTGCTTTATTGTGTCAAAGCAGCTTTAAATAGTGCTGATAATTCAATTCTCTCTAAAAGAGAGACCGTAGTAAACACTGAATATGTGCAATCAAGCCAATAGTGTCGCCAAAAAATGAATATTATTCTAACGTGATCTGAAGAATTACCATTTTTACCAGTGAATAGGTCCATTGTTGTAGTGAAAGCAGCATCTGTAACTGATTAAATGTGGCTGCTCAAACTGATCCATGTGAACGTGTTTCTGATTCGTGATCATATTTCCAGCCAGTGTTGCCAACTTAGCAATTTTGTTGCCAAATTTAGCAACTTTTCAGACTACCCTAGCAACTATGTCTCCCAAGAGCACCTAGCAACAAGTTTAGCAAATTTATTTGGCAATTTTTAGCAACTTTTGATAAGTGACTCACACATTTTCCATCCAAATTACACAAAAAGCGGAAACCGAAGATGCCTAGCTGCTATTTGCAATTGTTCAATTTAATAATAATAATAATAATAGCCTAATTGAATAATTGTTCATTTATGACGCACTTCGTTAGTAGCTGTGATTGTTGATCAGTTAGTACACTGTAAGAAAAATGAAAAATACTAGTAATTTTCCAGGACATTATCCATTATAACCCTGTAACCCAAAAACACAATGCGTCATTTAAAATGCAGGTAAAAAACAATACGGATTTCATATTAACACAGTAGATTGTGCCCTATTATACAGACGTTTCTTCGAGTGTAGCACACTAACTAACTACTTAAAGCATAATTGTTGAGAATGTATAGTATTACTAATTTACTTGCTATTAAAAAAAAAACAAAAAACTTAAATTGTAACTTAAAGTGTTCAATAATTCAATGTATTTCGTTTTAATTACTAAAAAAACACAGATGATGTGACATGCTTAACATTATCGACCACCTGAGTATTATTCCACTCGCAAGCTTATTTTGATGTTTAGATGTAACTATTGCATTAAAAATGTTTCTATATGAATTCCATATCAATAAATTAAATTCAATGTACTATTAAAATTGATTTATGATGTCATATATGCTAATTTTTTGGCTTGTTTCACCATGCAGTGTAAAATGCACAAATCGGATACGGGTCACTTTTAAAAGACATGTAAGCACGTCATCCAAAAAATCGTATATAGTCACAAAATCGGAATTGGTCATCAAGAGATTGCAGTGTAAATGCAGCCTATAGTGGACTAATGCGTCCTTACACCGGAGAGCCAGGGTCAGTCCTGTCTGGCTTTCTCCTCTAAATACAGAGCTATTCAAGCTGTTAAAACCACAACCACATGTGCTTTATACATCACTAAACTACACTAAACTACACTTCTGCACATCTCTTGGTATAAATAAAATCTGATGAATAGCTACTGCCTCAGCTCAATCATTTCAGTGTATTTGAGCTCTCAGACAGGAATGCTTTGATAGAGCGAAACTAAAGTTACTAGTATTACTAGTTTCAACATTACTTATTCTTCAGACATTCCCCTTTAAATACAATAATTGTCACCTGAATGCAAAGTGACCCACATTTGGTTTTCAACCCCTGAAAAAAACATAAAAATCGTATGATCTATACCATCATTTTGTAGAAAATTGCACCAAATAACACCAGATTTGGAGCCAAATTACATTATAGCATCTTTTCTGATACTTTGTAGCTTTACTGAGTATCAAAGACATTAGCAACTTTTACTCTCTCCTTTACTACACTGTTGAGTGAGTATCTGTACTCTTTACTCCGCTACATTGGAAATCAGTGTTTCAGTTACACATTACTTCTCGCATGGACCTAGCTGTTCTGCAGCAGTTTATTTATGCTACAAAAGATGTGATATCACCAACTACAGGGCACTGAAATAACTATATCTCGTGTGTTTTGCTCTTACTCACCCAAACTTATCAACAAGGCTACTTTACATGAACGTGAGCTCCTCAAGTAGTTTGAATCACAGGTGTTTTAAATGACTGCAGCTGGCAATGAGGCCGAAACCAGCACATCCAGTGCAAGAAGACTTTTGACATATTTTCTTTATTGCAATTTTGAGGTGTTCAGATTTACTTTGGTTTTAGAAAATAAGCATGATTGCTCTCCTTCTTGTTTGTTACATGTTCTCTGTGCCTTGTCTTGGACTTTTATGTCACTTCCTGTCTCCCGTGGTGTTTGTAGTCAGTTTGTATCTTATCTTGTTCAGCTTGTTAGCCTCCTGTACTGTATATATATATATATATATATATATATATATATATATATATATATATATACCCCTAGTGTTTCTTTAGTTCTTTGTGAGTTGTTGAATGTAATGGTTGTCTGTTTGCACGTCATTCTGTTCTTTGTTCCCTTTGGTTTTTGGTTTATTGTTTGTTCTAGTTTTTCCTTGAAATACCTGCAATATCTGCCTGTTTTCTCCAGCTTATCCACAACGTTACAGTTTTTGACTGCCATGTGTCTTTGACTTGTGCATCTTTGAGCCTGTATTTAGTATAAGTAAAGTACTGTTATAATCAGATACTCTAAGACTTTTACTCCAGTTGTTTTGGAATTGGTGACTTGTAACCAGGGGTCCGTTCTTCGTACCTCGCTTAATACATCTGAGATGATTTGAAAGATGCCAGATCTTATAATCCTGATAACTGATCTCTGGCTAATTTGGTTCTTCAAACGAATTTGCGTATTTGATTCAAATATCTGGATTAAGTTGTCTAAGATTAGTTGTGTTCCCCAAAAAGGGCAGATGTATCGATATTGGAAACCACGATTAGCAATGCAGCGATTGGCTGGCGGCACGACAGCAACGTAATGACATCATATCATTAAAACAGACACCTGACGAAAAACTTGATGAATTTCTGGACTTTTATAAGGAAACAGCCAAGCGAACAAAATTACATAAATGTTATAATAGATAAATGAAATGTGCACTGTTTTTAATTTATTTGTAATTTTTTTACATGATTCCGAATTATTTATATTCAGGATTTCTAGCATTTGTGTAGGCTTTACATTTTTATTTCAATGTTGTAATTAGCAATTCATTTAATGTTATCATTGAAGCAGATTTGTTACGTGACAGCATTAATTACTGTTTCGCTCCATCAAGCCACATCCCATAATATCTGTCATTACTCAAATTAATGCACGGCTCAGATTAACTGTGTGTAAGACTCAATACAATTATAACATAATTATTTCATCACTAATAAATCTTTCAATGAGTAAAACTGTCTGTGTCTATAGTATTATAGACTACACAACATTATTATCTTATTTTCAAATTGATTTTTAGATGATTATTATTTTAAATTATTGTCCGTGGATCAGTAGGGTACTCTTATAATAAAGTAGCACTGGCTGGGGCAGATATGAAGTATCAATTCTGCTTAAAAAGATGCAATATAATCCTGTTTACATTAAATAAGCAGGTTTAAGCTTAAAGACCTGTTGCTATGACAACAACTCCAGGATGAGCTTCAAAGAACCAAATGATACAAGATCAAGTGAAATCATCAACAATCAAATCCAGCTAACGGAGTTAGCGACGTACGAAGAACGGACCCCAGGGCCGGCGCTAGCTATAGGCAGAGCAAGCGATTGGGGCCCCGGGCTTTGAGGAGGGGCCTCCATAACCATAATACGCCAGTCCATCAGTCAAGACGGGCAGAAATACTAGCCTCATTATTCATTGGATATTACTGAATTGTCACTCATCTGCAATTAAACCAATTAATGTTGCCTCTTCAAAGCGGGTCCTGCCAGGTGCTGTGAAATATGTGATGCAAAAGACTAAATAGGCAGGCAAAGAATTACAGCTCCTAATGCAGGTGTGTGACTTGTCATCTTTTTTAGAGTGATTGTAATGTATTCTAAATATAATCTTGTTCTGTCGATCAGCGTCGTTTCTGGAAAGATCATTCACTGCTTTATTACGAGTTTAAAAGAGCGCGAGCGCCATTGATGCGATGCTTTGAATTTGCGCGTTCAATGAATGACATCGCGCCGGGAGCTGACTAACAAAATAGCTACAAAAGTAAAACCAGATTAAGTTTGTATTCAAAGTTAAAAAGCAAACACACTAGAACATTTTTACTGAAAATAAAGGATCTCAGGTGTATCTTCTAAATTTGGCTGATGATTACAGGATTACTGCTCTAACATAACACTTATAATTTCAGTTTCAACTAACTAGAAAATAACTTTTTTTTCTGCTCAGTAGCGATCATGTCTTTCTCTTCCACTTGATTTGTGTATATATATCATATTTAAGGTAACAATGCAATACATTATCATATTATTGATATTAGTAATATGACAATATCTGTAGTCAATATTGATCAAATGGGAGGGAGAAATCCTGCCCATACCCAGCTAGGAAAAAATGTATACTTATGTTCATCTACTTAAGTGGTATTCTGGAACTATGAAATAAATTGAATAAAAAAGCAAAATAATAATAACAACAATAACATTACATATGTTAATAAGTTTGGACCCATTCAAATTTTTAAAAATGTTTTTGAAAG
Source organism: Schizothorax lantsangensis (assembly GCA_027422415.1). Lineage (NCBI taxonomy): Eukaryota > Metazoa > Chordata > Actinopteri > Cypriniformes > Cyprinidae > Schizothorax > Schizothorax lantsangensis. Next base: position 180,573 of record JAPDDO010000132.1, read on the forward strand.
AAATGTCTTATGCTCATCAAGCCTGCATTTATTTGATCAAAAATACAGAACAAAACAGCGATATTCAGCACAGATATGTTAAATAGATTTAAAAAAGTAATAGTAATGAGACTTGTTATATTTTTTTTTATATTGTTATAAAAGATTTATATTTTTTTATTTTTAAGCAACTTTTTAATAATTAAAAAATCCTGAAAAAAGTATCACAGGTTATAAAATAAACATTAAGCACTGTTTCTAACATTGATAATAAATCAGAATATTAAACTGATTTCTGTAGGATCATGTGACACTGAAGACTGGAGTAATGCTGATGAAAATTCAGCTTTGGATCACAGAAATATATTTTAAAGTATAGTAAAATAGAAAAACATTATTTTAAATTTTATGTTTGGAATCATATTTGTATAAAGTTCTTTTTTTGGGGGGTGGGGGGCCTCCAACATGAATTTTGCCTAGGGCCTCCTAATGTCTAGAACCGGCCCTGCTTGTAACCAGTGTTGGGGAGTTACTAGTTACATAAGTTACGTAATTTAATTACAAAATAAAACTAATTGTAATCAGTTACAGTTACTGAGAAAAAAATGTGTAATTAAATTACAGTTTCTTATGAAAATGTTAAGGATTACAAAGAGGGTTACATCTGATTTTTTCACACACACTCCCACATACAAATTTAATTGATGTCTTTCATAAATTGCAGTGACTGCTCTAAAATATAAAAACACCAATGTTTCAGGAGTTTAGAACATGCTTATTCCATAACGCTTACATTTCCTATATGGGTTTATGTATAGCTTAGCTATGCTTATTTTTTTAAGATCCAAGGCATTGTTAGATTCCAGTGTTTTCTGTCATAGCTGTGCAAAGATTTGATTTCAAAAACAGTATCATACATAATAAAATATTTCTTGTAATGATTTAAAACATGTATTTAAGCTCAGAATGATCTCAAAGTAAGTGATTTTGTGGTGGCTGTGCTTCAAAGGGGACATTGGATGCCCATCTTCCACAAGTTGGTATGATTAGGATCTGAATGAAAGGTCTGCAACATACTTTGGTTAAAATTCCTCAGTGTTTGTGTAAAACAACACCCTTTTTACCTTGCTCTGTTCACAGCGGCTCGTTTCGGGGCATGTCCCTTTAAATGCTAATGAGCTCTGCTCACCCCGCCCCTTTCTTCCATGGAAGAGCAAAGGCGATTTGCATATAATCATAAAAAATATAAAGTGTGAGACTTACTTCTTCTGGAGGTGCATCTGGATCACAAACAATGCCTTGAATTGTCCCTCATTCAGAAAGCAGTCTGGAAAAAAAAAATTTGCGCAGACATAAACGAATTTAGGTGTATTCGGTGACGCATTACCATCAAAAACAAAACTAATGCACTGCGTCCTCAGTGGCTTTGATGTCAGAAAAAAATGATGATTCTTATGTTCTTCTACATCATGATTGCTTGGAAGTCGATTGCTTCAGTCTGAGTCACAGTTCGATTGCTTCAGTCTGTTGTGCTGCTGTGCGGTTTGTGATTGTAGCTCTGCTTTTTTATTGAATCTATTGAATTATTGAATTTTATTGAAGCTTGTCACTCGCGGTTCCATTCGCGTTGCTATTCGCGCCTATTATTGTTTTCTTTTTTCTCGCTCCGTTTTCATTTCTCTCTCGCTCCGTTTTTCACGAGTTCATCAAACAACAGTGGTAAGTGGTAAGTGGTGTGGTAAGTGGTAAGTTAAGTTGGTATCATTCATCAATCACGGTGAGTAATGGCTTCTTCTCCTGCTATTGTTATTTGCACAGTCTGCCACATGTACAGTTTATCTATCTCTGTCGGCGATGAGGGATTCACATGTGATAAATGCAGGGAAATAGTTAGGCTGACAGAGAAGGTTTTAGAACTAGAGACACGCATCCAAACTTTAGTTGAGGACAGTAAGAATGTGAGGGCTGTAGATACTGCTTTGGATGTGACTAGCTCAGGGACTCCTGTACATTGTTCGGTTCCGGCATTAGCGCCTGTGCAGCAGGGCAACTGGGTGACTGTGAGGCAGCATAGTCGCGGGTCAAAACACCGCTCTTCCGTTCCGATCAGAACATCAAACAGGTTCTCCCCACTCAGTGATGCACCCACTGAGAAACCTGGTGAAAGTGCTCTAGTTATTGGCGATTCTATTGTACGGAACGTGAAAATAGAGACACCAGCCACCATAGTCCATTGTTTACCGGGAGCCAGAGCGCCTGACATCTTGGCAAATTTAAAAGTGCTGGCTAATGCTAAACGTAAATTCAGTAAGATTGTTATCCACGCCGGCGCTAATGATGTTCGACTTCGCCAGTCGGAGATCACTAAAAATAATGTTAAAGAGGTGTGTGAACTTGCAAGTACGATGTCAGACACTGTAATATGCTCTGGCCCCCTCCCTTCTTACCTGGGTGATGAGATTCATAGCAGACTGTCATCATTAAATGATTGGATGTCTAAGTGGTGCCCGCAAAACAACATAGGTTTTATAGACAATTGGATGAGTTTTTGGGGCAGACCTGACCTGTTGAAAAGAGATGGTGTTCATCCCTCCTGGGGTGGTGCCGCTATTCTCTCTAGAAATTTGGCACATAGTCTTAGAGTTCATACTTGACTAACTGGAGCCCAGGTCAGGAAGCAGACAGACTGGCTAAACCGACCGTCTGCTAGCCGCCTCACGTCACAGAAGTCAGTTAATTCTCAGCACATTGAGACTCCTTCACCTAGATATCACACTATAGAGACTGTGTCTGTTCCCCAAACTAGAAAATACAGAAAACGTCAAAAACTATTTATGAGTAACCATTCAATTGATAAAACTTGGTTTACTGAATATCAGGTCCCTTTCTACAAAAGCACTTTTTGTAAATGATTTGATTAATGATCATAACCTAGATTTGCTCTGTTTGACAGAAACATGGCTAAAACCAGATGAATACATTATTTTAAATGAGTCCACCCCCCAAGATTACTGTTACAAAAATGAGCCGCGTCCAAAAGGTAAAGGGGGAGGTGTTGCTACAATTTATAACAATATTCTCAGTATTTCTCAGAAGACAGGCTTTAAGTATAACTCCTTTGAAGTAATGGTGCTTCATATAAAATTATCTAGAGAAAAAAGTATTAATGATAAATCCCCCATGATGTTTGTACTGGCTACTGTATACAGGCCACCAGGGCACCATACAGACTTTATTAAAGAATTTGCTTATTTTCTATCAGAGTTAGTGCTGGCTGCAGATAGAGTCCTAATTGTGGGTGATTTTAATATCCATGTTGATAATGAAAAAGATGCATTAGGATCAGCATTCATAGACATTCTGAAATCTATTGGGGTTAGACAACACGTTTCAGGACCTACTCATAGTCGAAATCATACTCTAGATTTAATACTGTCACATGGAATTGATGTTAATGGTGTTGAAATTCTGCAGCAAAGCGATGATATATCAGATCATTATCTAGTCTTGTGTAAACTCCATATAGTTAAAGCTGTAAATTCAACTCCTTCTTACAAATATGGTAGAACCATCACTTCTACCACAAAAGACTGCTTTGTAAGTAATCTTCCTGATTTATCTCAATTCCTTAGCATATCCAACAGCTCAGAACAACTTGATGATGTAACAGAAACTATGAACTCTCTCTTTTCTAGCACTTTAGATACAATTGCTCCTTTACGCTTAAGGAAGATTAAGGAAAAGAGTCCAACACCGTGGTATAATGAGCACACTCGCACTCTAAAGAGAGCAGCCCGGAAAATGGAGCGCAGCTGGAGGAAAACAAAACTAGAGGTATTTCATTTAGCTTGGCGGGAAAGTACCCTATCCTACAGAAAAGCTTTAAAAACTGCTAGATCTGATTACTTTTCGTCTCTTTTAGAACAAAACAAACATAACCCCAGGTATTTATTCAATACAGTGGCAAAATTAACAAAAAATAAAGCATCAACAGGTGTTGACATTTCCCAACAGCACAGCAGTAATGATTTTATGAACTACTTTACTTCCAAGATTGATACTATTAGAGATCAAATTGTAACCATGCAGCCGTCAGCTATATCATCACATCAAATAGTGTACTATAGATCCCCTGAGGAACAATTCCACTCATTCTCTACTATAGGAGAGGAAGAATTGTATAAACTTGTTAATTCATCTAAACCAACAACATGTATGTTAGACCCTATTCCATCTAAACTACTAAAAGAGGTGCTTCCAGAAGTCATAGATCCTCTTTTGGCTATTATTAATTCGTCATTGTCATTAGGATATGTCCCCAAAAACTTTAAATTGGCTGTTATTAAGCCTCTCATTAAAAAACCACAACTTGACCCCAAAGATCTAGTTAATTACAGACCGATCTCGAATCTCCCTTTTCTGTCAAAGATACTAGAAAAGATTGTATCCTCACAATTATATTCCTTCTTAGAGAAAAATGATATCTGTGAGGATTTCCAATCAGGATTTAGACCGTATCATAGTACTGAGACTGCTCTCATTAGAGTTACAAATGACCTACTCTTATCATCTGATCGTGGTTGTATCTCTCTATTATTCTTATTCTTTGGCTCTCAACGGAGGCGGTCGCATTTTTCTCACTCCCCGTCCTCTCCCTTTTTTTCCCTGCCTGCCTGCTCTCTTGTCTTGTATCGTGTAATACTTGAGAGACTCTCTCTGCATTGCTCCTCAAAACTGAAAAATCATGGATTTGATCAACTGGTCTCTCAACGCAATTGACACCATCTTCTCGACGAGAAGCACAGGTTCGGGGGAACCTAACTGTCCTGACGGAACGTACCCCGCTGGCTACACGATGGACGCGTGGGACAGGTGGCGTGGCGTGTGTTTAGCGGCTCTTTCCGTGGAGGACATCGAAGATATCTATCTATTCGGAACAATGATAACAGGTCTTCTGCTGATTGGATTAGGCTTTGCCCTGGGTTATCGAAAAATTAAGGATACGGGAACAGCTGTTCAAAGCCTCACAAGGCTGCCCGTCATGATTGAAGCAGTGGGTAGAGCGGTCAGCATTGAGACTGAGACTATTAACCGCAATATGGATTCTATCACGGAAAAGCTCACGGCTTTGGAAAGGAAAATTGACGGAGACCAGAATGGACATAGAGAGTAGCCATGGAATTGGAATGTGGTTACTCGCCCTAAGACTAAACAAGCACAATCTTATCTTTTCCGGCTCCCCTCCACCAGCAATGGCCTTGGCAAAAGGCCGCTGTTGGGAAATCAACCCTGAGAAGCACCGTAGAGAGACGCTCTCTGCGTTCCTCCCCATTCCTCAGACACCTGCTGATTACACATACACACACATACACACATACTGACTACAAACTATTACACATACAGACACATCCCCAAAACCCCCGATCCAACGCCTCCGTCGCTTTGATCCGCCAGCCTGACAAGCGGGTCTGGGACCAGCGCTAAACTCGGCTGCAGGACCTGGATGGCTGCTGTTGGAGCTGGATTACCTCCCCTGTTGCAAAGTCGTGTGTCTATGTTGTGATTATGTGCTTTTTGTTGCTGAGGTGTTTTTTTCCTGTTCTCACACTGTACTCCCAAAAGGAGCATAGTCTGGGGTTGTTGTTTTTTTTTCTCCTCTCTTACCTTATGTATGCTGTATATTTCTTCAATTCCCTGTCTTCCTGTTCTGTCTACCCCCTTGTCATATTGTATGTATGTAATGGACAGGTTGATGGCTAATTTCGCTGGTACTTGTGACTAGTGACAATAAAGGGCTACTACTACTACTACTACTATTAGTTCTACTGGATCAAAGCGCTGCGTTCGACACTATCGATCACAACATTCTTTTGAATAGACTAGAAAACTTTGTTGGCATTAGTGGAAGTGCATTAGCATGGTTCAAATCGTACTTATCTGACCGCCATCAGTTCGTAGCAGTGAATGACGAGGTATCATATCGATCACAAGTGCAGTATGGAGTTCCTCAAGGCTCAGTACTAGGGCCGTTACTTTTCACGCTTTACATGTTACCCTTGGGAAATATCATTAGGAAACACGGGGTTAGCTTTCACTGTTATGCTGATGATACTCAGCTCTATATTTCTTCACGGCCTGGTGAAACACACCAAATTGAGAAACTTATGGAATGCATAGTCGATATAAAAAACTGGATGACGAGTAATTTCTTACTGCTAAATTCTGAAAAAACAGAGGTGTTACTTATCGGACCTAAAACCCCCACAAGTAATAACCTAGAACACTGTCTAACACTTGATGGCTGCTCTGTAAATTCTTCGTCATCAGTCAGGAACCTAGGTGTACTATTTAATAGTAATCTCTCCTTTGACAGCCACGTTTCTAGCATTTGTAGAACTGCATTTTTTCATCTTAAAAATATATCTAAACTGAGACCTATGCTCTCAATGTCAAATGCAGAAATATTAATTCATGCGTTTATGACCTCAAGGTTAGATTATTGTAATGCTTTATTGGGTGGTTGTTCTGCACGCTTAATAAACAAATTACAGATGGTTCAAAATGCAGCAGCTAGAGTTCTTACTAGAACCAGGAAGAGCACATTAGCACATTAGCCCGGTTCTGTCAACACTGCACTGGCTCCCTACTAAACATCGTATAGATTTTAAAATCTTGTTAATTACTTATAAAGCCCTGAATGGTTTAGCTCCTCAGTACTTGAGCGAGCTCTTATCGCATTATAGTCCTTCACGTCCGCTGCGTTCTCAAAACTCTGGCCATTTGATAATACCTAGAATATCAAAATCAACTGCAGGCGGCAGATCTTTTTCCTATTTAGCGCCCAAACTCTGGAACAATCTACCAAACACTGTTCGGGAGGCAGACACACTCTGTCAGTTTAAATCTAGATTAAAGACCCATCTCTTTAACCTGGCGTACACATAACACACTAATATACTTCTATTATTCAAATCCGTTAAAGGATTGTTAGGCTGCATTAATTAGATCAACCGGAACCGGGAACACTTCCCATAACACATGATGTACTTGTTACATCATAAAAATATTGACATCTACGCTAATATTAGTCTGTTTCTTTCTTATTCTGTTTCTCAGTCCGTGTCTGGATCAGATGGTGGATTGGCGCCGGGAGATGATGTCTGCAGCCCAGATTGTCGGCGGAGGCCGGACCCCTGGATGAGCCCCGGGGACATAATCCCAGTGAAGACCTCGACTTAAAATACAATAAAACTAGAAATAAAACAAATAACTAAAAATATAATAAAATACCTAACTATATAATACTATTATTGTTAGAAATTGCAACAATATTAAAATAGAAATATAAAACACTTAAAGTCTTAATTAAAACAATAAATAAACAATAATATCCTGGCCAGAGGAGAACTGGCCCCCCGACTGAGCCTGGTTTCTCCCAAGGTTTTTTTCTCCATTCTGTCTCAGAGGGAGTTTTGGTTCCTTGCCGCTGTCGCCTCTGGCTTGCTCAGTTGGGGACACTTAATTTCTAGCGATTATCGTCAATTTAATTTCACAGATATTATTTAAACTAAACTTAGCTAGACAATGACATCTCTGAATTCAATAATGAAATGCCTTTAACTGAAAATTGAGTGTTTAATCTTATTATTATACATTACTGACACTCTATCCTCCAACTTGATACTGTTAAGTGCTTTGACACAATCTGTATTGTTAAAAGCGCTATATAAATAAAGGTGACTTGACTTGACTTGACATCACAAAACTACAAAAAAACACCTGTATTGCTTACAAGACATTGTTGTTACAGCTACTCGAGCGCGGAGAGAATGATGGACTTCGTACAACTGGCTGAGGGCGAAACTATGCTAATCAGCAGTTGTGGGTGGGGCCTGAGCAATATGACATCACACTGCTCAGAAAATCAAAACGGCTTGATAATTGAGACTGTTTAGGTTTTTGGGGGATTAAAAAAAAAGTGAATGGATTTTATCATTGTAGTGTGGTTGTGTCCACACACTGCTAAGATACATTTATAAACACCATGGTAAAGTGAATTTTGCATCCGATGTCTCCTTTAAAATTAAAATATTATAATCTTAATTATAATAAATAAATAATAATAATTTGTTACATTTATATAGCGCTTATCTGGGTATTCAAAGTGTTTTTACATAGAAGGGGGAATCTCCTCGAATCTAATCTCGAATCGAAGTAATCTTTTTTAATCAGTTACATTACTTTAATAAAGTAATTGAAAAGTTACACAACTTATTACATTTTAAGTAGGGTAACTTGTAATCTGTAACCTATTACATTTCCAAAGTAACCTTCCCAGCACTGATTGTAACTTGTAGTGTAGTAATGTTCACTGTAAGGTATCTGTATTTTTACTCAAGTATGGTTTTCCGGTACTCTTTACACCTCTGTATCATATCTTATTCTGCCAGCAGACCACCAAAATCTGCCAGACGAGACTTAAAGGGATAGTACACCCAAACATGAAAATTCTGTCATTAATTACTCACCCTCAAAACAAAAATAACAGCTTTATTCAACACTTCTCCTCCTCATCCCGTCTGCAGCGGTGTGCCACCATTGTGGAGGCAGTAATCAATGACAGAAGTTTCATGTTTGGGAGAACTATCGCTTTAATATTCTGGCTTTCATCACTATTTACCCTGCAAACATGTCCTTGCGGGGCCCATGCTGGCTTTTTCTGGGCACAGTGGACTAGGGTCAGCCCACACCAAACCTAAACAGGCCCCATGTGGGTCCAGAGCAACTTTTGTACCTTTGGACCCATGCAGGTTTTGTATAGGCAGCCCTGTAATGCAACTACTAACATTGACTGGCCATTCTTTAGTCACTCAATTGAACTGGAATGGCTCAAACCAAAAGACACCTTTTCAGAACCTGTTGTTTCATATAGATCCTCAAATCTGGCTCACGAGATCCACTTTCCTGCAGAGTTTAGCTCTAACTATAATCAAACACACCTGAGCATGTCTTCAGCATCATTAGAAAATCACAGGGGGGTGAGTTTGATCAAACTTGGAACTAAACTCTGGAGGAAAGTGGGTCTCACCACAAGTCATATTTGAGGTGTAACACATGAGCCTGTTAATAATAATTTTGTGGGCAGTTTTATTTCTCACCACTAGGTGCTAGGGTGTTTTAGGTTTCCTTAGGGAGTTAGCAATAGCAAGGCAGCAGCATGGCTCACCTGTTGAGCACGTTGTGCTGTGTCCTGGTTGGGAAATGTGTCATTTCAAGCCCAGTCTAAAGTAAGGAGTTGATGTTTTTTTCAGAGATGTTACATGTATGACGTTTGGATTGATGCTAAGAGTTTAAAACAGTGTATGTGTATGCATTTTAGAAGGACTCTTTATTGGTGAGGTCACCACATCATGGTCCAGTTTGAATATGGATTTAAAGTTATTTTCGAC
>JAPDDO010000132.1:195000-205000 GCA_027422415.1 Schizothorax lantsangensis
AGAACTCTTGCTGCTCAAAGTGGATGGAATGATGTGTCATTGAAGGCTGTGTTCAAACAGAGTTTAAATTTGGAGCTTCAGCTGAGTTAGCCTGCAAGGGTGAGGACTTAACATTTACTGCATTCATCACCATGGCCATCAAGATCGATAATTTGCTGAGAAACACACCCAAGAGAAAATCCACTCGACAACCAGTTCTTAACTCCTCACTGCACCCTCTGATCACCAAGAGCCCATGCAAATAAATTATGCTCATTTATCTGATGAGGAGAGAACTCGACGCCGTCAACAGAATCTGTGCTACTACTGTGGGTGAAACAGGCCATCGTAACGTCGAGTGCCCACACAAAGCCCGGAGGTCCGTCTCCGTTACCAGCCGGGTGAGTGGTGATCAATTCTCTCTACCAATCTCAAAGTCATTTCTCATTCCTGTTCGGCTAACTACTAAGATGGTCCCATTTCTTTGACAGCGTTGATTGACTCCGGTGCCGCCTTGAATCTGATCAACAAGGATATCGTCAAGAAGTACAGTTTAACCACACCTACCTTGTGTGCCCACCATTTGCATCACGATGTCAACAACAAACCCATTGAGGGAGGAGTTACCAGACAAACTGCACCTGCTCAGTTACAGATTGGATTGTTCCACAGAGAAAGCATTTCTTTCTATATCATTGATTCACCCCGATTTGAAATCATCTAGGATACCCCTGGCTATCCACTCACGATCCTGTATTATCCTGGAATCATGGAGAATTGACTCACGGTCTGAATTTTGTCGAAGCCATTGCATGCCCGTCAATATGCCTCAACCATGTCTCACAACATCTGCTGAAGATCCAGCTTCTGCCTTCAGTTTTAAAATCCCTGCCTACTATCAGGACTTTTCAGATGTGTTCAGCAAGAGCAAAGCTTCAGCTACCACCTCACCGTCACTGGGATTGCACCATCGATCTTCTACCCATGCCATGCCACCAAGAGTAAGGTATACCCACTATCATGCCATGAATCCAAGGCTATGGAAGATTACATTGAAGAGGCTTTGAACCTTGGTTTTATTAGGCCCTCTACCTCTCCAGCAGCAGCGGGGTTCTTCTTCGTTGAGAAGAAGGCTGGAGGTCTACGACCTTGCATTGATTACCGAGGTCTCAACAATGTTACTGTAAAATTCCGCTATCCTCTTCCACTTGTTCCTGCCGCATTAGAACAGCTTCGAGAGGCTAAGATTTACACCAAGCTAGACTTGAGGAGTGCTTATAATCTCATTCGCATCAAAGAAGGGGATGAGTGGAAGACAGCTTTTCTCACCACAGGAGGTCACTATGAGTACTTGGTGATGCCGTTTGGGCTAGCCAACGCCCCAGCTGTGTTCCAATCATTTATCAATGAAATCTTCAGGGACATGTTGAACCAGTATGTGATTGTCTACATAGACGACATACTTATATATTCCAAGTCTGAAGATGAACACATTAAACATGTTCAAACCATCCTCTCTCGTCTTCGAGAACACCAGCTCTTTGTGAAAGCAGAGAAATGTGAATTCCATGTACAGCACACCACTTTTTAGGATATCAATAAGTCATCATGGAGTCGAGATGGATAATTCCAAGATTCATGCAGTTACGGAATGGCCTCAACCATCAACAATTAAGGAACTTCAACGATTTCTAGGTTTGCGAACTTCTATCGCCGTTTCATCAGAAAATACAGCATGATTGCATCACCGTTGACATCTCTCCTGAAGGGGAAACCATCCAAGTTGAGATGGTCAGACGAAGCTACCGCCGCTTTCACAAAACTCAAATCAAGCTTCACGTCGGCCTCTATCTTGAAACACCCTGACCCTAACCTGCCATTTGTACTGGAGGTGGATGCTTCAGACTGTGGAATTGGAGGAGTACTATCACAACGTCATGGTCAACCAGCTAAGTTGTATCCATGTGCTTTCTTTTCAAGGAAACTTACTTCTGCTGAGAGGAACTATGATGTTGGTAACAAGGAGTTACTGTCCATGAAAGCGGCAATAGAGGAGTGGAGACATTGGCTGGAGGGAGTCATTCATCCATTTCAGGTTATCACAGATCACAAAAATCTCGAGTATGTAAAAAGTGCCAAAAGACTAAATCCACGTCAGGCCAGATGGTCATTATTCTTCTCAAGATTCCAGTTTACTGTCACATATCGTCCAGGAAGCAAGAATAGTAAAGCAGATGCCCTCTCCAGGCGCCATGATCCTCCCTTCCAAGAACATTCACCAGAACCCATCTTGCCTCCCTCAGTCATTATTGCCCCTGTAAACTGGGACATCATGGAGGAAATTCAAAGGGCCACTCAACAAGATCCTCCGCCTGCCAGGTGCCCACCCAACAAGCAGTATGTTCCCCAGGTACTACGACAGCGGGTCATGCAATGGGTCCATACATCCATCAACTCAGGCCATCCAGGTATCTCTCGTACCATCAAATTGATCCACAATGCTTTCTGGTGGCCAGCAATGAATAGAGAGATAACAGATTACGTGAAGGCTTGTCAAATTTGTGCACAGTCTAAGACCCCAAAGGAACTTCCATCTGGTCTGCTGCAGCCACTACCTATTCCTCAACGTCCATGGTCCCATCTGTCAATTGATTTTGTGACTGATCTGCCTCCCGCCAAAGATTTCACAACCATTCTGGTCATCATTGACAGATTCTCCAAGTCTTGCCGCCTCATTCCCCTCAAGGGTTTACCAACTGCCATGGAGACAGCTCAAGCATTATTTCATCAGGTCTTCCGAATTTATGGTTTACCCGAAGACATTGTTTCTGATCGAGGAACTCAGTTCACTTCCCAGGTATGGAAAGCCTTTTGTCGTCAATTGGACATTAACGTGAGTTTGACGTCAGGATATCATCCCCAGTCAAACGGTCAAGTCGAGAGATTGAACCAGGAGATCGGTAGATACTTGAGATCTTACTGCAGCCGGAACAAAACCGGTGGGAGGAATTCCTACCATGGGCGGAATATGCTCAAAATTCCCTCACTCATGCCTCTACAGGACTCACCCCCTTTCAATGTGTGCTCGGATATCAACCCCCTTTGTTCCCGTGGTCTGGCGAACCTTCTTCTGTTCCAGCAGTGGATGACTGGATACGTCGTAGCGAGAGGGTGTGGGACAGCGCTCATGTTCATCTTCAAAGAGCTGTACGAGTACAAGAACTCCAGGCCAATCGAAGAAGGCGTCCACATCCTCCCTACCAACCGGGACAAAGGGTCTGGCTCTCCACCAGGGACATCAAGCTACGTCTGCCGAGCAGGAAGCTCAGACCAAGGTATGTTGGCCCATTCAAAATTTTAAAACAAATAAATGAGGTCACATATCAGCTTGAGCTTCCTGCTAACTACCGCATCTCTCCATCTTTTCATGTCTCGCTCCTCAAACCGGTCCACCGAATGCCGACCCCAACGCGGAGTCCCAAGAGCCACCACCTCCGCTGGACATCGACGGATCGCCAGCTTATAGGGTAAATCTGCTGCTGGACTCAAGGCGTAGAGGGGGTCGGCTTCAATACTTGGTGGACTGGGAGGGCTACGGACCAGAGGAGAGAATCATGGATACCTGCTTCTGATATTCTGGATCCGTCACTCATAGAGGAATTTCATCGAGCAAGGCCCGACCGTCCAGCGCCACGACCACGGGGACGTCCACGTAGAGCGCCAGGAGTCGCTCCTAGAGGGGGGGGTTCTGTAACACCACGCCAGCAGGGAGCTCTCGCCTGAGTTTTGACTGTGAGCTCTTCCTCTGCAGTTACTTCCTGTTTGGCGGCCATATTAACCTGGCCACCACATTGCATCTTGCGAAGTATTGCCAGTTTACCCTGCCTTACCAAGCGTTTATATATCTGTCTAGTTCTCCTGTGTATGACCAGTTTGCCTGTTTCTCTTGACTTCTCTTTTGGATTGCACTTTTGTCTGTTTGCCTGTTTGGACTGCCTCCTTGTGTATCGACCTCACCGCTTGCTTTGCTGACACTGAGTTTGGATTTGTGGAACTGTTTAATAAACTCTGCATATGGATTCTACTTCGGCTTCTGCCTCAACTCCGTTACAACACTAGTATTCTCAGCAGCTGAAAAATGGTTTTAAGTCAGTTAGTTCTATCTTTTGCTGTAGTGTGTCAGTAGGAAATATCAGTTTACATTTCCAAACATTCATTTAACCATTAATTGTAATAATCCAGTGAATTTTTTTCTGGCAACAGCACTGGCAGAGGTCACTGTCAAAAAATAATCCAAAAAACCTAGTGTTACAAACACAAAGTAACATGTGCACAAGGTAACAGAACGCAATACTGAAGCAAACAAGGGCTAACAGAACATGGAATATATAAGAGAACTAATAAGAATAATGACACATAGCTGGGAACAATAAGAATTCACACACAGAGCAAAGGGTAACGGGAAATGAAGTCCACAAACAATGGACAATGATCCAGGAGGAGTGCCCTCTAGTGGCTGTCATGGGCACTCCAGCAGATGGCTGTGACATGACCCATGATTCCAGATGCTCCAACAAAAGTCAAAGAAATCGAGGAGGGAGGTGGAATGGAGGCGGACCGGGGGAGGGATGGTGCCCAGGCCGCGTAGTGGAAGAGGGCCTGGACACAGGTAGACCAGGAGGCCAGGGCAGGGCAGACAGAGTGGGGCCGGGAGCTTGGCAGGCAGCAAGGGCGGAGAAAAAGACCACCTCAGCAGAACTGACAAGGCAGATGACCCCCCTGGTGGATCAGGCAGGACTGCAGGGAAGAGCACAGAGAGCCTTTATGGCCGTAACAGGGCAGACAGACAGTTCAGCAACGGTCTCCTTGACTGTGATAGGGCAGTCTGAGAGTTTAGGAGTGGGCACCACTGCCCAAAGAGGAGCTGAAGTGGACATCGCCGCCTCTGGAAGTTCTGCAGCAGAAGCCGCCACCAGGAAGACCTGGAGCAGGCTCAGGAGCAGACTCCTGGACTGGAATGAGCTCTGGAATGAACTCATAGACTCGAGTGAGTTCAGGAGTTGACTCATAGACTGGAGTGAACTCGTAGACTTGAGCGGACTCTGGAGCGGACTCATAAAATGGAGCGAGCTCTGGGATGAACTCATAGACTTGAGTGAGCTCATGAGTGAACTCAAAGACTGGAGTGGACTCTGGAGCAGGCTCTGGAGTGAACTCTGAGGGCTCCCAGACTGGAGTGGATTCTTGAGTGGACTTGAGGGCACTTGGGCTGGTGCGGGTTCTGAATTGGTTTCTGAGGGCTCCTGAACTGGAGCGAGCTCTTGAGTGTACTCACAAGCTGCCCATGCATGCAGAACAGCCCAAAGGTGAAAGGCAAAGGCAGCCTTCTTGATTATGGCAGCAGCAGTGAAATCGGGGAGCTCTATAGGGACCTCCGAGACCCCCTGATTCAGGTCCTCCAGGACCACTGGACTAGGGACTACCGGAGATAGGGTCCTCCAGGACCACTGGACTAGGGACCACCAGAGTAAGGTCCTCCAGGACCACTGGACTTGGGACCACTGGAGTCGGGTCCTCCAGGACCACTGGACTTGGGACCACCAGAGTAAGGTCCTCCAGGACCACTGGACTTGGGACCACTGGAGTCGGGTCCTCCAGGACCACTGGACTTGGGACCACCGGAGTCAGGTCCTTCAGGACCACCAGACTAGGGACCACCAGAGTTGGGTCCTCCACGACCACTGGACTTGGGACCGCTGGAGTCGGGTCCTCCAGGAACCACCAGAGTTGGGTCCTCCAGTACCAGCAGACTAGGGACCACCAGAGTCGAGTCCTCCAGGACCACTGGACTAGGGACCACAGGAGTCGGGTCCTCCAGGACCACCGGACTTGGGACCACCGGAGTCAGGTCCTCCAGGACCACTGGACTAGGGACCACAGGAGTCCTCCAGGACCACCGGACTTGGGACCACTGGAGTCGGGTCCTCCAGGAACCACCAGAGTCGGGTCCTCCAGGACCACCAGACTAGGGACCACCAGAGTCGGGTCCTCTACGACCACCGGACTTGGGACCATCAGAGTCGGGTCCTCCAGGACCACCGGACTAAGAACCACAGAGTCCTCCAGGACCACCGGACTTAGGACCACCGGAGTCGGGTCCTCCAGGACCACTGGTCTAGGGACCACCGGAGTCAGATCCTCAGGACCACCGGACTAGGGACCACTGGAGTCGGGTCCTCCAGGACCACCGGACTAGGGACCACTGGAGTCGGGTCCTCCAGGACCACCGGACTAGTGACCACAGGAGTCCTCCAGGACCACCGGACTTGGGACCACTGGAGTCGGGTCCTCCAGGACCACTGGACTTGGGACCACCGGAGTCAGGTCCTTCAGGACACCAGACTAGGGACCACCAGAGTTGGGTCCTCCACGACCACTGGACTTGGGACCGCTGGAGTCGGGTCCTCCAGGAACCACCAGAGTTGGGTCCTCCAGTACCAGCAGACTAGGGACCACCAGAGTCGAGTCCTCCAGGACCACTGGACTAGGGACCACAGGAGTCGGGTCCTCCAGGACCACCGGACTTGGGACCACCGGAGTCAGGTCCTCCAGGACCACTGGACTAGGGACCACAGGAGTCCTCCAGGACCACCGGACTTGGGACCACTGGAGTCGGGTCCTCCAGGAACCACCAGAGTCGGGTCCTCCAGGACCACCAGACTAGGGACCACCAGAGTCGGGTCTCTACGACCACCGGACTTGGGACCATCAGAGTCGGGTCCTCCAGGACCACGGACTAAGAACCACAGGAGTCCTCCAGGACCACCGGACTTAGGACCACCGGAGTCGGGTCCTCCAGGACCACTGGTCTAGGGACCACCGGAGTCAGATCCTCCAGGACCACCGGACTAGGGACCACTGGAGTCGGGTCCTCCAGGACCACCGGACTAGGGACCACTGGAGTCGGGTCCTCCAGGACCACCGGACTAGTGACCACAGGAGTCCTCCAGGACCACCGGACTTAGGACCACTGGAGTCGGGTCCTCCAGGACCACTGGACTAGGGACCACTGGAGTCAGGTCTTCCAGGACCACTGGAGTCAGGTCTTCCAGGACCACCGGACTTGGGACCACCAGAGTCGGGTCCTCCAGAAACCACCAGAGTCAGATCCTCCAGGACCATCAGACTAGGGACCACCATAGTCGGGTCCTCCAGGACCACCAGACTTGGGACCACAGGAGCGGACTTTGCTGTCCTCCACTTCTCGACCTTCGTTTACGAGTCAGAGATCGTGAAGACTCACTATTCTCTCGAGGTGCTGTAGCAGACTTAGGCATCTCCGGGGGCACTGCAATGGGCACAGACTGGCCTGGTGTTACTACTAAACTGCGGTAACAGAGATAGTCAATGAAACCCCAATAATCAAGAGCCTTAAGTCCCTCCATCTC
This sequence comes from Schizothorax lantsangensis, assembly GCA_027422415.1. Lineage (NCBI taxonomy): Eukaryota > Metazoa > Chordata > Actinopteri > Cypriniformes > Cyprinidae > Schizothorax > Schizothorax lantsangensis. Next base: position 202,428 of record JAPDDO010000132.1, read on the forward strand.
GCACAGAGGCAAGGGGTTATCAAGCTCAGAGTCCCAAAGTTCCAGTCCCACTGCCAAAGTCCAAAAGGTCTGCGCAAAGCCTCCTACGCCCAACCCCTGTTGACGCACTGCAGCCAACATCTGGAGTCGTGCATTTTGCTCCTTTTAGAAGCTGGAGGAAGAATCTGAATGTCTCACAGTCAATGAAGGTTGACTAGCTGCTGGATCTGAAATGGCTTCAGTATTCTGTCAAGAGATACTCTTTGTATTTTGTGTGTGTGACAAAATTGAAGATCCAATTGCAGCTTTATTGTAGTCCCAAACAATGATTCAAATAACAGAGCCACTGGCACAAAAAAAATCCACAAAACATAGAGTCCACAAACACAAAGTAACAGGTGCACAAGGTAAAAGAACGCAATACTGAAGCAAACAAGGGCTAACAGAACATGGTATATATAGGGGAACTAATAAGAGTAATGACACACATCTGGGAACAATAAGAATTAACAGACAGAGCAAAGGGTAATGGGAAATTAAGTCCACAAAACAATGGACAATGATCCAGGAGGAGTGCCCTCTAGTGGCTGTCATGGGCAATCCAGCAGATGGCTGTGACAGAAAGTAATATGCATACAAGCCAAGTCAGAAAGTCAACTTTTATTTCTAAAGTGCTTCATATAGTATTGATTTTTTCACAGCAGCTTCACAATAGCATCAAATTCACATTCTGCTGTAAAGCAGCTCTAACAAGTCAATAGTGTCCTTCTACAGCTCAAGTCAGTTCAGTATTGATTCAGTTCAGTCGCATAACTGTGTAAAAATCATTAGTTGTACATACTGTATATACAGTGTATATGTGCATATGGATGTATGTGCGAGTGCTGTGACAAACTCCTGTGCTCTACTGTATTCTTAACAAGCAAAAGACACACAAGAGAGTAGTGTTTTACATTTTTCACATCTGTCTAGTTTGGCGTGTATGTGGCTAATTATTTAATGTTTTATGTAACTGTGTGTAAGCATTTTTTAAGAGCTGTAAAGCTTGTCGTCAGGCATGTGTGACGCTCTGTGTGTGTGTGTGTGTGTGTTTGTGTGTGTGTGTGTGTGTTTCAGGAAGTCTCCGGCCGAGCAGCGGGCCGAGATCTGTGAGGATTATTCTCCGTGTCGTCTGTTTGCGCTGCGACGGATCACCGATGGCTTATCAAACGTACTTCGGCGCTCAGCAACCCAACCCACATCTGCGTCGCTACTGAGCCCCGCCTCCACGTTTGCATTCGACCAATCAGCTCTGAATGATGCCTTACAGACCAATTAAACCCAGACACCTATTTACACATATATAAGTGCTTCTGTGTGTCACGGGTTTGTATTAACCTCCTCTCGCTCTCTGACGACGGGCCGGTTTGCCCTGATATTAACACAACCATGCTTTTACTCACATATTCTCAATTATTCAAAGCTAAATCACGACGGTCATTTATTATTACATGCAAAAATGAGTTGTCCGATGAAAATGTTCCAGACCAGAAATTAGTGTTTTAATCTGGTCACAGATGTGTTCATTTGTTAATCACAATTAAACTCCTGCAAACCTGAGCCGGTCTCTTCTTTCATCTGCTGGTTATTGTGTTGTTCTGCTGACCTCGGTCAGTCGCTCGGGAGCCACGTGTACAAGCGGTTCGTTCTGAGGCCATCGCTGAATTCTTTCGCAGACTTTGTGGCCGCTGCGCTCCAGAGATTCGTAAATCAGACGGTGAAATTACACAGCTGCTGTCCAAGAGCGTGTTCTGTGCGGGAATAAATAGAAGCCCGGCTCGACTGAAGAAGCAGAGCCAGAAAACATCCATGTTCAGCATCGGAACCCTCGACCAGAGTCCTGCAGAAACACATACACTATAACACACACACACACTATAACACACACACACACACACACACAACACACACTATAACCACACACACAATACAACACACAAACATACACACACACACTATAACACACACAAACACACACACACTCATAAACACACACACTATAACACACACACACACACACACACACACTATAACACATGCACACTCACACACACACACACACACACACACTATAACACACACACACACACACACACACACTATAACACACACACACACACACACACACACACACACACTATAACACACACACCACTATAACACACACACACACACACACACACACACACTATAACACACACACTATAACACACACACACACACACACACAAACACACACTATAACACACACACACACACACACACACTATAACACACACACACACACACACACACACACACACACACACACACACACACACTATAACACATGCACACTCACACACACACACACACACACACACTATAACACACATACATATACACGCTCTCACACACACACACACACACACTATAACACACGCTCTCACACACACACACTATAACACACACACTATAACACACGCTCTCACACACACACACACTACAACATACGCACACACACACACACGCTCACACACACACACACACACACACACACATACTAACACACACAC
>JAPDDO010000132.1:215000-223530 GCA_027422415.1 Schizothorax lantsangensis
GAAACAACACACACACACACACACACACACACAGAGAGAGAGAGAGAAACACACACACACAGAGAGAGAGAGAGAGAGAAACACACACACACAGAGAGAGAGAGAGAGAAACAAACACACACACACACACAGAGAGAGAGAGAGAGAGAAACACACACACACTTTACTAACCCACACGATCATAACAGTGTCTTATATGCTCTCATGAAACACCATGTTTAGATTGTTTATTGTGCAGCATCTTCATGAGATATTGACTGATGTTTAACTGTGTGTGTGTGTGTGTGTGTGTGTGTGTGTGTGTGTGGTGTGTGTTCCTCTGTGTGTGTGTGTGTGTGTGTGTTTCTCTCTCCTCTCTCTTCTGTGTGTGTGTGAGTGTGTGTGTCCTCTGTGTGTGTGTGTTTCTCTCTCTCTCTCTCTGTGTGTGTGTATGTTTCTTCTCTGTGTGTGTGTGTGTGTGAGTGTGTGTGTTTCTCTCTCTCTCTTCTCTGTGTGGTGTGTGTGTGTTCACTGCTGTGTGTGTGTGTGTGTTCACTGCTGTCTGTGAGAGTTATAGTGTGTGTGTGTGTGTGTGAGAGTTATAGTGTGTGTGTGTGTGTGTGTTCACTTCTGTGTGTGTGAGAGTTATTGTGTGGTGTGTGTGTGTTCACTGCTGTGTGTGAGAGTTATAGTGTGTGTGTGTGTGTGTGAGAGAGTTATAGTGTGTGTGTGTGTGTGTGAGAGTTATTGTGAGTGTGTGTGTGTGTTCACTGCTGTGTGTGTGCACTTAGGATGGGTTAAATGCAGAGCACTAATTCTGAGTATAGGTCACCATACTTGACCACGTCACTTTCACTTGTGTGTGTGTGTGTTGTGTGTGTCTCTCTCTCTGTGTGTGTGTGTGTGGTTCAGGTGAAGCACGGCGTCTGCAGTCATGGGCCGGCGCTCCACCTCCTCCACCAAGAGTGGAAGTTCATGAACCCCACGGATCAGGCCAGTGAGTACACACTCCTCGTATCCCAGTAAACCTGTGACGCTGCTGTGTGCCCTGACCGCGTTGTGTGTGTGTGTGTGTGTGTGTGTGTGTGTGTGTGTGTGTGTGCAGGGAAGGAGGCGCGCAAGAGAGAGCTGAGAAGGTACGTACACCACCTCTGACCTCTACACATAAGAGTATAGACACTCCTGACACGTGACGTCCAGGTGACCTCCTCCTGACCTCTGGACTGGTCTCAGTGTGTGAAAACATTACCAGGCGTGATTATCAGACCGTTAGTGATCACCAGCATCACGCTTACAGACGTGTGTGTGTGTTTGTTGTAGAACAAGAAGCAGAGGATGATGGTCCGAGCAGCTGTGCTGAAGATGAAGGACCCACGTCAGATCATCAAAGACATGGAGAAAACTCGACGAGTGGGTGAGTGTGTGTGTGTGTGTGTCCTGATCATGTGTGTGTGTGTGTGTCCTGATCGTGTGTGTGTGTGTGTGTCTCCTGATCGTGTGTGTGTGTGTGTGTGTGTGTGTGTCTCCTGATCATGTGTGTGTGTCCTGACATGTGTGTGTGTCCTGACCATGTGTGTGTGTTGACCATGTGTGTGTGTGTGTGTCTCCTGATCATGTGTGTGTGTGTCCTGACCATGTGTGTGTGTCTCCTGATCATGTGTGTGTGTGTGTGTCCTGATCGTGTGTGTGTGTGTGTGTGTGTCCCTGATCGTGTGTGTGTGTCCTGATCGTGTGTGTGTGTCCTGATCGTGTGTGTGTGTCCTGATCGTGTGTGTGTGTCCTGATCGTGTGTGTGTGTTGATCGTGTGTGTGTGTCTGATCGTGTGTGTGTGTCCTGATCGTGTGTGTGTGTCCTGATCGTGTGTGTGTGTCCTGATCGTGTGTGTGTGTCCTGATCGTGTGTGTGTGTCCTGATCGTGTGTGTGTGTCCTGATCGTGTGTGTGTGTGTCCTGATCGTGTGTCCGTGTCCTGATCGTGTGTGTGTGTCCTGATCGTGTGTGTGTGTCCTGATCGTGTGTGTGTGTCCTGATCGTGTGGTGTGTGTCCTGATCGTGTGTGTGTGTCCTGATCGTGTGTGTGTGTCCCTGATCGTGTGTGTGTCTGATCGTGTGTGTGTGTCCTGATCGTGTGTGTGTGTCCTGATGTGTGTGTGGTCCTGATCGTGTGTGTGTGTCCTGATCGTGTGTGTGTGTGTCCTGATCGTGTGTGTGTGTGTCTGATCGTGTGTGTGTGTCCTGATCGTGTGTGTGTGTGTCCTGATCGTGTGTGTGTGTGTCTCTGATCGTGTGTGTGTGTGTCCTGATCGTGTGTGTGTGTGTGTGTGTGTGTGTGTCCTGATCGTGTGTGTGTGTGTTGTCCTGATCGTGTGTGTGTGTGTGTGTGTGTGTGTGTCCTGATCGTGTGTGTGTGTGTCCTGATCGTGTGTGTGTGTCTCCTGATCGTGTGTGTGTGTCTCTGATCGAGTGTGTGGTGTGTCTCCTGATCGTGTGTGTGTGTGTGTCCTGATCGTGGTGTGTGTGTGTCCCTGACCGTGTGTGTGTGTGTGTGTGTGTGTGTGTCTGATCATGTGTGTGTGTCCTGACGTGTGTGTGTGTGTGTGTCTCCTGATCATGTGTGGTGTGTTCTGACCATGTGTGTGTGTCTCCTGATCATGTGTGTGTGTGTGTGTCCTGATCATGTTGTGTGTGTGTGTGTGTGTGTTCAGAGTTCAATCCGGTGCAGCAGCCGCTGCTGAATGAGAAGGTTTGCGTGACACGTAAGAAGCTGCGCGAGACGTTCGAGCGAATCGTCTCGTCTGTACGAGCGGAGAGAATCCAGAGACGTACAAAGAGCCTGACGCAGCTGGAGGTGGAGTACGAGACCAAGAGAGGCCAGCTGTCGCTCTACTTCGACTCCGTGACAAGGTGTGTGTGCTCACACGATCAGCGCAGATCTAGAGCGGACAGAGAGAGAAACAAACTAACGCTGAGGATCAGACCTGAGACTAAATCATGATTGATGGAGAATCAAGTAAAGCTGAGCTGCTTCAGTCCAGTAAGAGTTCATCTGGAGATATGACTGCAGTTATTCTGACCTTCACTTGATCAAAATCAGTCAAGATTTGACTCTGAAGCAGCAGCTGAACAATTACATTATGGATCATTCACAGAACTTACAAACATATGGAATTTGATACAGTAGCTTTATAGAGATTGTGATGCTGTAAAGATGTTAGTGATGTCAGGTCTAATGAGTGTGTGTGTGTGTGTGTGTGTGTGTGTGTCCGTCAGAACGCGGAGTCGTGGAGGTGGACAGTATTCCTCTTCCAGACATGCCTCACGCTCCCTCCAGCATCCTGATCCAGGACATCCCCCTCCCTGGAGCTCAGCCGCCCTCCATCCTGAAGAAGAGCTCGCGCTCGGGTCAGAACACACACACACACACACACTCCACTACTCTCTATATACACACACACACACTCTCACTCTCTCTCTCTCTCTCTCACACACACACACACACACTCTCTCTCTCTCTCTCACACACACTCACACTCCTCTCTCTCTCTCTCTCACTAACACACACACACACACACACACACACACACACACTCTCTCTATACACACACACTTACTCTCTCTCTCTCTCTCTCACACACACACACACACTACAGGCATGCACACACTCTACACATACTCACACACACACACACACACACACTCTACACATACTCACTCACACACACACACACACTACATATACTCACTCACACACTCACACTCTACATACTCACTCACTCTCACACACACACACACACACACTACAGGCATGCACACACTCTACACATACTCACTCACACACACACACTCTACACATATCTCACTCACACACACACACACAACACACTACAATATACTCACTCACACACACACACACACTCTACATACTCACTCACACACACTCTACACATACTCTCTCACTCTCACACACTCACACACACACTACAGGCATACACACACACACACTCTACACATACTCACTCACACACACACACACAACACACAACACACACACTACATATACTCACTCACACACACACTCTACATACTCACTCACACACACTCTACACATACTCACTCACTTCTCACACACACACACACTCACACACACACTACAGGCATATACACACACGCTCATAAAAACACAGTCTACACCACACACACACACACGGTTTCAGATTCTGATACGTACTTCAGTTTATATGAACCCTAAACTGATTCACACATTCATTAACCTGTGCATGATGTGTTCAGTGTGTCAGTCTCTGTGTTTGATCAGATAACTGTAGCGCAGGAGAGACTGTGTCAGTGTGTGTTCACTCTGTGTGTTTCAGGAAGAGCTCAGCGCTGTCAGCGCCGCTCTAGCTGGAGTTCCTCGCCTTCCGCCGGGACGCAAACCCCGGGACCCCGCCGGGGCCACCGCCGCCACAGGTCCTGCAGCTGTACGCTAACATCCGACGCACAGGTACGCTAACACCTGACGCACAGGTACACTAAACACCCGCCGCACAGGTACACTAACACCTGACGCACAGGTACACTAACACCTGACGCAAGGTACACTAACACCCGACGCACAGGTACACTAACACCTGACGCACAGGTACACTAACACCCGACGCACAGGTACACTAACACCCGACACACAGGTACACTAACACACCGACGCACAGGTACTAACACCCGACGCACAGGTACACCCGCTCAGGTACACTAACACCTGACGCACAGGTACACTAACACCTGACGCACAGGTACACTAAACACCCGACGCACAGGTACACTAACACCTGACGCACAGGTACACTAACACCCGACGCACAGGTACACTAACACCGACGCACAGGTACACTAACACCCGACGCACAGGTACACTAACACCCGACGCACAGGTACACTAACACCCACCCCACAGGTACACTAACACTCGACGCACAGGTACACTAACCACCGCCGCACAGGTACACTAACAGCCGACGCACAGGTACACTAAAAGCCGACGCACAGGTACACTAACACCCGACGCACAGGTACACTAACACCCTAACAGCATTCTGTGTGTGTGTTTCTGTCAGAGGGCGGCGGTTCAGACTCTGAGATGATGGACGTCGGAGCGAGAGACAGCGACAGAGAGAGCGACGCAGACGACGACAGCGACTCGCAGGACGACAGCGGCGCAGAGAGAGACGACGCAGATGCTGATCACCACGACGACAGAGACGAGGAGCGAGACCGAGGCGATAAACACACAGGTGAGCCGTCAGCAGAAGCGTGATGTTCTGTTCTGTTTAATTTGCACAAGAGTAAAATAGATACAATAAAAACACAAAGGGCTTATTTAGAGCAATGAAAAACTAATAAACTCATGAAACTAAAAGAAAAGCTCAATTACAAAAACAATATATAAATACAAATTAAATACAACATATGTCAAAAAAAACAAACCATCTATGGTACATAATATACATAAAAACACAATATAAATTATTACAGAGCAGCATTTAAATGCTTAAACCTGAATTTGAACATGTTTTTCGAAGACTAGTAGGAAAAGTACAATATGAAAGATCTGGATAAATTAAACTATAATAAAGCATAAGACGACACTCTGTAGTGACGAGATGCATAACCTCCTTAATATACCAGTTTAATTTATGTATTTTTATTACAGACTTTTTTTTTACCACTAAAAATGATAAAACTTGATTTTTTTTATATTTAAAGATCATTTGTTTAAATTAAACCAATTTGCATAAGCAAGTAGACCATCATTTGCATTCTTAATCAATGAATTAAAATGTGGGTGAGCGTAATAATCCTTCAGAAATCATTATAATATGCTGCTCAAGAAACATTTCTGATTATTATCAATGTTTTGCTGCTGAATATTTTTGTGGGAACTGATACGACTCAAACATTTGTATAAGATTTAAAAATTTAAAGATTTAAAGATTTAAAAAGAAATTAATAATTTTATTCATCATGCATGAAAAGTGATAAAAAGTGAGGGAAGACATTTAAAATGATTTCTGTTTAATAAATGCATACATAATTTAATTAATGCAATAAATGCTGTTCATTAAACTTTATATTTATCAAAAAATCCAGAAAAATATCAACATTTCCACACAAAATATGAAGCAGCAACATTATTTTCAATAATCAGAAATGTTTCTTGAGTCAAATAAATTGTAATGATTTCTAAAAGATCATGTGACACTGAAAACTGGAGAAATTTCTGCTTTGCATCACAGGAATAACATTTATAATATATTAATATTTTTTATTTGTAATAATATTTCACAATATTGCTGTTTTTTTACTTTATTTTGATCATATAATTCAGCCTTGATGAAGATTTCCTTCTTTTCTGTCTCTAGCTGATCACGGTGCCTGATTACTGGAGTAAGAATATTGAAACATTTGTTGTATATAAATAAGAAATAGTAATGGTCAAGTACGGATCCCTGAGGAACACCACAGAGTAGACTTGAATAGCGACCATTATAACAACACACTGTCTTCTATTAAAAAATATAATTCATCAACCATTTATATGTAAAATCATGGAAAACCATATTTATACAACTACGATTGTTGATGCTTAGCCCTCCCCGAGCCCTGATTGGTTCAAGCTGTCAACATTCAACCAATAAACATAGGTTTTGGTCTTTTGAACCAGTGTGTTTCTTTGGAAAATCTGAGCAAATGCAAATATAAACATAACATAAAAACAAACCAAAAAGCAAGGATTAAACAGCGGTACATATCTGTTAAAGCACTGGAGTTTCCATTATATTATGTTAATAATACTTATATAGTTCATAAAACATAATTTGCACTATTATTTCTGTTGCACTCTGTGTATTTCTCACTCATTTTGTGTTTTATTGCACAAAACAATGTTTTCACAACTTGCTGCACTGTTGTGTTTTTTGTTTATGCTCAGATTGAAAATATATGTATTTTGTTATTATATAACACGGTTTGCATATTCTTTACTCCCTAAATGTGTTTTTGGGACACATCTATATTGTTAGTAACCTAAAATAGACTGAAAAGCGCCTGAACGATATTGTATATAATGGCTATAACTTGCTCGGGGAGTGTTATATATGAACAAAATTTAATTTGGAAGCGTAAAACAACCCAGATACAACTTTCTGAAGAATAAAATCCAAACTTCAGGAGTTTCTGTTTGAGTACACGGTAAAAAACACCCAATTATTGCTGGCGTTTATCTTAAAACTCTGGAAATGCATTAATGCTTAGAGAAAACGAAGGAGAATTGGGGCTAGACTGAAACTGTTTATAATGATGCTGACTGCTCGAATAGATCTGAAAACACACAGAAAAGTACAATTTTTGAGCTAATTTATGACCAACATTAACCAAAAAAATGCATTAAATTTTTGAGTTATGTCAAATGTATCATTAAAATATATTTTCTATAGAGTTTGTTCTTAGTCTTCAACGTTTTCCGTAAACCAAGACTTATTAAAGTCCTGACTACTGACTGGAAAGCATTTATTAAAATTAATATCAGTCATAAATGTTGATATGCTCTATGAGCATAATATTATTTATACAGATCATCCTGATATGTTCAAATGTTATCAATTAAAGTTGCTTAATTTTCTTTAACTCTTGTAGGTTTATGAATAAGAGGAAAATAATAACTAGAATATTTAGGAAATCTGCAGTAGGGGTATCGAATTATTATTAATATTATTATTATTTTTATTTTTTTAAGAGATTTATGTTAAAATCACCCAAAATATAACAATATTTATGCTCATTGTTTATCAAATCAAGTACGTTGCATTAAAAATATCATTAAATCTTGAATATGGAATCAGGTGCTCAGTTAATAACACTAATATTAATATTTCTTCCCAGAACCAATTGAGAGCTCAATAAATATTCCACATTAATCTGATTTTAATGTGAGATCATCTCTAAATTTATATCTTTAAATAAATTTGTTGGGATTAATAATGTATGTAATGTACAACAGATGTGATTAACTAATCAAAATACAATAAATAGCTGATGATAAATCTATTTTACACTGTTTTGATGTGTTTTCTTGGCTCAGGTCGCAGCGTCGGTTCGCTGACATGCCGCCGCCTAAAGAGAAGAGGATGAGGAGGGTGATGAAGACCAAGAGCATCACACCACTGCAGGCCATGATGCTCCGGATGGCAGGTGTGTGACACCAGACCAAGACAAGCCACCAATGTGTGTCAGAGCAGCTTTAGATGTTGATGTGTGTGTGTGTGTGCAGGTCAGTCTATCCCGGAGGAGGATGAGGAGGCGAGGATGAAGAGGAATACACAGACTCTGAGGAGTCGGATTGCTGTGGATCAGGACTCCTCTGAAGCCGCTCAGTCATTGGTCAATCCCAGACTTCCTGTTCCGTCGGCACCAATGGCAGCGCAGCAGCCTCCTCGCACATGCAGGCTCCACCAATCACTGGGCCTCCTCCTTTAGGACCGCCCGGCCTCCTGGCCCC
>JAPDDO010000062.1:0-72500 GCA_027422415.1 Schizothorax lantsangensis
ATTTACAGTAACACTGGAAATGTCACCGATGCAGCTGAATTTGAATTTAGTTGATATTTAAGGCTAATTTGTTGCAACTAAAAATATTAAAAATAAAAGCTAATTCAAAACTGACGTCAACGCAGAAACTTGCAGCTGAGAGTTTGTGCTGCTTTTGCTGGATGAGAGTAATAACAGAGAAAGTACAATCACAACACAAACACGTGAGCATGTGTCAGGAACGACGGCACCCATGCCACACACTACAGAGTTCAATGCGCTAAACATCCCCTTAACTGCTTCTAGGTCATTTTTATCACTAAGTTGAGTGAGTTTTATTGCAGGATTTGCTGTGAGTGAAGGAGAATTTCAGCAATGCTGGTTAAATATTAGATTAGTATTATCTCAGGAACGCTTATCTGTCCAGCTGGGCCGAGATACACTTTCTCACACACGGCACAGCTCAATTTCACATGTTTATCTTTAGGATCCTCATGAAATGGCCCTGCTATAATGTATTTCCTTTTAAAACAGGAAGTTTGCAGCCTCAGTCAGGAACCTAATCCTCTACTACCTACTACACATTTTTATTATTATAAACAATCAAAAATGAATGAAGATTGGTAACTTTACTCTGATCATGTGATGACGAGGATCTTCTGTTCCAGTCCAATCAAAAGGCTTCTGTGTGCGGCTCACTTGTGCATGTCTGTAAAATCAATTTAACATCACAAAATGAATTATATTTCATTTAAACAATTCAACAAGACATGTTTAATTCAATGAAACATGATCATGTTATGTTTCACCCAAACAATAATCTTTTAACCTCATGTCATTCCAAACCTGTATGTCTTTCTTTCTTCTGTGGAACATAAAGGTGATATTTTGACAGATATTGGGAACCATGTAATATTGGAGCCTATGTCTCAAAATATCACCTTTTAAGTTTCAAAGAAGAAAAGTCATAGGGGTTTAAAGGAATAGTTAAAAAAAAATTGCTGAAAATGTTCTCACCTTCAGGTCATCCAGGAATAGATGAGTTTGTTTCTTCATCAGATTTGGAGAAATGTAGCATTACATCACTTGCTCAGCAATGGATGCTCTGCAGTGAATGGGTGCCGTCAGAATGAGAGTCCAAACAGCTGATAAAAACATCACAATAATCCACACCACTCCAGTCCATCAGTTAACATCATGTGAAGTGAAAAGCTGCGTGTTTGTAAGAAAAAATCATTAAGACATTTTTAACATCATTGCTTCTGGCTAAAATATGAGTCCTTTATCCATAATATTGCCTCCTCCAGTGAACAAGTTATCTCGTCTGAATCAGGAGAGAAATCTGCACAGATCAAGCACCGTTTACATGCCAAAACAGTTCTAAACAAATATGTGGGTGGATTTTGATGTGAGAGACGACAGGAGATGGACTTTCACTGGAGGAAGTGTTATTATGGATTATGGAGTTGGAAGCAGCAGTTTGAACTTAAAACATCTTAATGATGGATTTGTTTCTTACAAACACACAGATTTTCTCTTCACAAGACATTAACTGATGGACAAATGGTGTGGATTATTGTGATGTTTTTATCAGCTGTTTGGACTCTCATTCTGACGGCACCTATTCACTGCAGAGGATCCATTGCTGAGCAAGTGATGTAATGCTACATTTCTCCAAATCTGATGAAGAAACAAACTTTTGGATGGCCTGAGAATGAGTAAATTTCACTTTTGGGTGAACTATTCATTTAAATCTTATGTCAGTGAACTTTTGTTTTGAGAGTAACTAAATGTGTGTTCCTCCAGGTTTTTCTCAAACTTCCCATCGGCGAAGCAGTACTTTGATCAGTTCCGTGACATGCAGGATCCTGAGGAGATGAAGCAAAGCATCCAGCTGAAGAAACACGCGCTGCGGGTCATGACCACCCTCAACACACTGGTGGAAAACCTGCGCGACGGAGACAAACTCAACACCATCTTCCAGCAGATGGGCAAATCACACGCGCTCAGACACAAGGTGGACCCAGTTTACTTCAAAGTGAGTATGAGGAACAAACATGATACAGAGTTATAAAGGATGTTTTTGAAAGAAGTCTCTTCTGCTCACCAAGGCTGCATTTAATTGATCAAAATTCAGTAAAAACAGTAATATTGTGAAATATAATCAGTTTAAAATAACTGTTTTCTATGTGAATATATGTTAAAATGTAATTTATTTCTGTGATCAAAGCTGAATGTTCAGCATCATTACTTCAGTCTTCAGTGTCACATGATCTTCAGAAATCATTCTAATATACTGATTTGCTGCTCAAGAAACATTTCTGATTATTATCAGTGTTGAAAACAGTTGTGCTGCTTCATGTTTTTGTGGAAACAATAATATATTTAATTTTCTGGATCCACAGATGAATAGAAAGTTCAAAAGAACAGCATTTATTTGAAATAGAAATCTTTTGTAACAATATAAATGTCTTTACTGTCACATTTGATCAGTTCAATGCATCCTTGCCGAATAAAAGTATCAATGTCTTACTTCAGATTCTGGCTGGAGTGATTCTGGAGGTGCTGGTGGAAGCTTTCCCACAATGCTTCAGTCCAGCATCAGTGCAGAGCGCGTGGTCTAAACTCCTGGGCGTCCTGTACTGGCAGATGAACAAAGTCTACGCTGAAGTCGGCTGGGAATCCATCAAAAACTCTGCAAAGTGAAGGAGAGAATATATGCATGACTATACGAATTAAACCAAAGATTATTACAGCTATGTCATGTATATTTGATTAATTTCCATAAGTGAACGAAAAAGACGTAGTAGAAAATAAAGATGTGTTGTTGTAAAATGAGAAAATGAGCTCATACCAGGCGATGTTTTTAAAAATGTTGATGAACCCTACATGATATTTTATCTGGACTTTATCGATGTCAGATCCCTAGCAACTGTTATTCAGCTCAGATAATAAACACACATATAAATCAGTGCAGAAATCTCTAGCTCTCTGCAGTCCATCTCCCATTAAATATTTACACATACTCCAGATAAACCATGGCCCGTACACAAACATGACCTCCATCAGATACAAAAATGTGCATTTCTGATGAAACATTCGGGTCTCTGCTGGAGCTTTAGATAAATATCCAGTTCATCTGAAGCGGATGTTTTTGAAAGAGATGAGTGCTTTTGTATCAGTCGCTTCCTCTGCGTGCTGTGAGCAAAAAGAGTAGAAAGAACTGTTCTGTGCTAAAGCAGCTAAACTGAATTCTTTTTGTACTTATTCAAAGGTTTTGTACATGTCAAATAATCACTGAATCAGAAATAAACTCTGAAACATTAAAGAAATAAACTCAGTCTTGCACTTTGTATATATATTCAGATTTTTTGTTTGTCTTTTCTGCTCACCAAGGCTGCATTTATTTGATCAAAAAAGTAAAAACAGTGAAATATTATAATTTAAATAACTTATAATTTAAGAATTTAAATATTTTTTTTATGTGAATATATTGTAAAATAGACTTTATTCCTGTAATGCAGCACTGAATATTCAGCATCATTACTCCAGACTTCAGTGTCACATTAACATTCAGAAATCATTTTAATATCCCGATTTGCTGCTCAATAAATATTTATGATTATTAGCAATGTTGAAAACTGTTGTACTGCAGAATATTTTGTGGAAATGTGGCACAAAAATTAATTATGCTTTCACAGGAATAGCATTAAATGTAGTAAATGTGGTATTTTAACTGACATTATGGATACCATCACTGTAAAAAAAAAAAACTGTAGTTTTTACAAAATCATTTTGGCAGCTGTGGTTGCCAGAATAATTTTGTAAAAAATACAGAAAAACTGTAAACACATTTACAGAACAAACTGTAAAATTTACAGTATAAAACTAATTTACAAACAAGGAAATTTGAATGTAAACCAGTAAATTCAACAACACACACTGCTATTAAAATCTGTTTTGTACCTTTAACATACTGACAACCACCATAATAATGCAGGTGGTAAAAGAGAAAGCCACATGAAGAATCAAAGCTCAAGTAGCTTCCCCACAATCAGAAGTACAGTATATACTAATATATAGAAGGTGCACAGAGTCATTCATGCAAACACAAAGCACCATCATGGTAACACACATGATACTTAAATAATGCAATAAACTTTCATTAAACAACAGAAGATGTAACATAAAGCCCAAATGTACATAACTGATAACTAAAACTATTAAAAAACATGATTATTTAAACGA
The DNA here is from genome assembly GCA_027422415.1 of Schizothorax lantsangensis. Lineage (NCBI taxonomy): Eukaryota > Metazoa > Chordata > Actinopteri > Cypriniformes > Cyprinidae > Schizothorax > Schizothorax lantsangensis. The sequence continues at coordinate 4,228 of JAPDDO010000062.1, forward strand.
AATACTTTCAAATGTGGAGTGTCACGCAGGGAATTCTGGGAATATCAGTTTACAGTTTTTGACTGTAAATTATACATTGATTTGTTATTTTTTACTTCTTAAAAAACTGTGCAATTAACAGCATTTTACTGTAAAATTACATGAAATGTCTGGTTAGATCTTTTACAATTTTTCCCTGTATATAGTACGGGAACTTACTGTTAACCTATTAACAGTTTTTTTTCCCGTAGCATTTTTACAAAATTGTACAGTTAAAATTACACTTATTTTTTACAGTGATGTTAAAGCTATGGAAGCAAACACTGTTTACTGAGAGCTGAACGTGATTAAATCTCTATTAAATGAATCATTTTATCAGCGTCTTCACCTGCAGTCTGTGTCCGTGTGTGATAATCTACAGTGAACCAGAGATATTCAGCCTCTGACCTGATCAAACTTTACCAAGGAGCAAAGAAAACTTTATTATCAAGAGCTGCGTGATAAGATGAGCATTGGAGAGAAAGAGAAAGATAGAATGGAGTAAATGAGCAGAACTCAGCAGGACAAATGTCAGTATAAAGCTCTGTCTGTCTCTGTGTGTGTGTGTGTGTGTGTGTGTGTGTGTGTTTACACAGATGTAGAAACGGCCTGCAGCATCAGACAGACAGACAGACAGATCTGACCACCTACCGCTCACAGACTCCAGTGGAAACAGAGCTGCACTTCATTTACACCACATTCTTTCCCCATTTTACCCCTTCAGGGATCTTCAATGCTAATCCAGTTCTTAAAACTCCCATATCTGCTCAGAGAAACTCTACCCCTAAACCTACCCCTCACACAAAAAAAAAAAAAAAAAATGTTTTTCCAAAAACTGGATTCTGTATGATTTATAAGCTTGTTTCTTCAAGGGGACAAGTTCTGTCTGAAACTTTAGATGGTGCAGGCTGATGGGTTGTTAACGTAAGCTGATGATATTCACAGTGTGCTGCCCTTGGTATATGTACTGTATATAACTTGACAGCCAGGTAAACTCTTCCCTAACATCAAGACTCTGAAGACATAAACTCCTCTTCCACAGGTTTATTGACGTTGTGAGGAAAGGTGAAACTGAAACATACAAAATGCATAATCAACAGATGTAATCAAAATGAAATGAATTAAATCCCTTTTTTCCTTTTACTGTCACAAGTTTCATGTATTTAAAAAACATCTTTAAATGTAATGTATGTATATTTAACATGTATTCAATTTTCCAATCACTATTTTTATCTGTACTGCATTTATATGAACTTTTAATGGACTAGGAACAGTATAACCATTACCAGAACGAAATGTCCATTAACTATTGTGAGGTAGATGGACCATTCCACCGAATGGGTGCCATTTGCTTCCAAAACTCTTCAAAAAATAAATTCATTTTATATATTTTTTAAAGACAGAATCTAGTAATACACATATTTAACTATTCAAAATCTGCACTGGTCCATTTCAGGTAACTTTATTTATTTTTTACACAATTTTTAAGTGGAAGATGGATGCATTTTTCTCAGTCCTGTTACCAAAACTAATGTCTTTTAAAAAGCATGTTTAAAAATATGTCAACAAATTCCTTTATTTCCCCCTCAGGCAGATGTTTATTTTAAAGAAATTGTTGGTTTCATGGTCACAAAATATTATTTTTATCATAAAAAAAATCAATAATTATCTAAACAAGGTGTATTTTTCTAAAGTTCACAAACCAATTTTTTCATTTTAAAGGCGACTCAAACCTTAAGCTTATCAATTTTCTATGATGCAGTTTATTAAACAATGGGATAAATTATGGACCAAACTTAATTTAAAAAAATAGTGGTTTAACTTTATTTTTTTAAGAAAAAACTATTTAGTAACAGGAATGAAATGGGTAACAGGAAGGAGTATCCATTATATTAGTATACAGGTTTGACTACACATGTGAGGTATTAATGCCCGCATATAGTGAAAGTGTTAAACACTGACTAGTGAGCTGACCTCACTGCTAAAAAAGGCCAAATCATGTTTCTATTTAAATCTAGTGGTCTGCAGAGGTTTTTGTTTAGGGGTAGAGGATGGGTTATAAAATAAGATATAAATAACGAAAAAATAATAATAAATATTAAATATTAAAGTAAAAATTATATTAACAATAATAAACTTAACAAATAATATATTTTCAGTTTTTCTGTGGATTTTGATTTCTTATAGCGCAGCTCACACTCAAACGCCATTCTATATACGAGTCTAATACATAATTGCCACAGGACAGAAATTTCAAGTACATTTTCTGTCATACTTGCAGGAAAGTAATATAAAATGCAGGAACAACCATAGGTTTTCTCTGGGCAAAAGCATTGTCTCAGTGTGGATAGAAGGCCAAAACTTTGAGAAAAATATGTATTTTCAAATTGATCTAGATTAATATGGATGTAGCCTAATATTTACATGAATAAATCTGATTACACTACTCACTCCTGTTACTTTTACTCAGCTTCTATATATAAGTATAGGATATATGATTATATGAGTAACAGGACTGAAAGTAACAGGATTGAGATTTTAGGATAAAATCAGCAAATACATACTGTATAATCTAGCCACATGGAGTACATGCTAATATTATGAGAATACTCAGCAAATTATAGTGATTCACAAAGATTTGTATTTTTAAAATAAACAAGTAACATCTAAGAAATAATTTAGGTAACAGGACAGTATATTTATAATGATGCTCCCAGCCACAGTTACAATATCATCAAATATACAGAAAAGAAAATAAGACCGCATGCTTCCGATCATTTCATTGCCTTCAGAAGATCCAGATGTTGCAATATTATGTTGAAAATGTGTCCTGTGGGATTTTCCCAGTTTTTAGAGGGAGAATGTGTTAGGGTAACAGGACTGAGTGAAAACCTGGGGACATGACTAAAATGTGTATTTTATCCAAAATATTATCAATTTATTTTGAAATAAAGGTATTTAAAGCACAGATGAGATATGGAGGTACACAAAATGCAAAATAAAAATGTTTTCTGAAGGATTTTAAACATTATATTTCAAGTTAAAATGTAGCGTTAGATACTGGGGACATATACAAATGCTATATTTTCAGTGTTTTAGGTAGTTTTTAATAACTTTTTTAATTATATATTTTAAATTTGCAGTTAGATTAATGTGCAGGACACTTTGCTTAATAATAAAAATGTATTTTATAGTTAATTTGTATGCATGTTTGTACCTATAATGTCCTGGGGACACAAATGGCACCCGTTCGGTGGAATGGCCCATATATAGAATAATAGGCTTCTAACAATCAGCTCCATAAAATGTAACACTGTCCCCAAACAATGATCTGCAATCGTAGATATTGTTAAAAACAGTCAATACATACCCACTATGCTACAACAGACGCAAGATGTTGTGTATCACAATATAGCTTCAGATACACTAAACATGCTACTCTCTGTGTCATGCTTGCTCACTTCCTTATTAATGGTCACATGGCATGACTCTTTACTGAAACTTAAGATTCTTAAAGGGACCACAACCAAATAAAGAAAAGCATAGAGAATAGCTTCAAAAATGAAAACCAGAAAAATATTAAATGGTAACAAAACACACAGCGTTAAACTTCTTGGCACAAGCTGATTGGTTCATGTTGCATAGGCAGCCAAAAAGCTTAGTTGCTTTAAATTTAAATGGCTGGTAGGATTCACTAGAGCATTTTGCACCGTACTTTCAGAGTTACTCTGAAACCCTCCACCTTCCCCAGCTCCACCTGTATAGATCTGCTATGGGTTAGGCTATTATATTTGCTATTTGTGCAGCAGCAGTATGTCTTAGAGCTGTAAAATGACTGTGACGAGCAGCTCAGATCATTTGATAAGAAGAGTTTGAGGTCATATTGAGATCTCTGACTGTTGACTGCTTGGCAAATCTGATTCACACATTGTTGAATCTCTTCTAGAACTCTATGGGCCAGTTTTACTAAACAGAGCAAATTAGTGCGAGAACGCAATTCCAAAACAGCGCTGATAGGAGTGAAAATTTCTGTGGGTGATTTACGAACAATGCGCAAATTAAAGAACACAGACGCAACATCTCATTTACATACCGACTAACACAATATACCAAATGCAGTGCAAATTCGTCACAAATAAAGAATAAAGAAGCCACAGTACGTTGAAAAGAACCGGAGGCCAAAAAATGAAGGTTTTGATAGACCTGGTAATATATTGCGTGACTCCTAGTTGAGGGTTTCAAGTCGTCTTTTATTTCCTGAAGCAAATTAAAAATAACATGGCTTGGCAAACGATATTTTCAGATAATGTGTTCTGAAAATAAATTAATACATGTGGAAAAAAATCCTCTCCCTTCTACCATGTGCTCTCTGCGGTGCCTCCTCCTAATTGCAGCATTTCAAGCACAAAATAGTTTAAAAAATGCTTTTTTGGGCGTTAAATAATGGTGCAAATGCAAAAGTTAGTAAAACGCGTTGCAGAGAGTTCATTTGAATACTCTCCTCCCATAAATTTTGCGTCTGAAATGGAAATTCCTACAAATGCATATTCAATAAGGTCAGGCGGAAAAAATAACTCTGTCAACTCTGCGAAAGCTGTTAGTAAAACTGGCCCTATGTGTGAAAAAAACTGTCAGGAGAAACATCTGACAAGCGGGAATGTTCAGCAAAAGTCTCCAGTTGCACAATAGAAACAGTTGAGATGTTACGGAGATCTTGTTTGTGATTTTCTCCCCTGCAGGATCTGAAGGGTCTCTGGTTTAAAGGTCAGATGAAGGTTTGCAGCACAGCAGATAAATAACTGACACAGACACACATTCCTTATCAGTTTTGCCTCAAACAGCAGCTCTTCAGCTGTGATCAATCTCTGCTGCTTCATGAGAGTCACCATAACTCATCATAATCACATCACTCACTGAAAAATACAGTGACTCAACAGGATTTCACCATGTTTGATGAATGTGCAGTTCACTTTAACACACTTATCATCCCAGTTCCCATGAACTCAGTCACATAATGCAATAAACGTTAGCTGAATATTTGAGAACAAAAGAGCACTTACTACCACAATGCTTGGCTGTTGTGATTTGTTGCCAGTGGTTGCTACACATTTGCCAAGACATTCAGTACATTCTAGTATCTGCATAGCTAAAAAATTCCATATCAATTCTGGCAGTCACTGAAAACTCCCTAGCAGCTTTCAAGCAAACTAAAACACTATAGCAACCCATTAGCAACCCAAAATCCTTAGCAACTTACTAACAACACTCTGACAACCACCCAAAACTCCCTTGCAACCTCCTAACAACCCAAAACACTCTAGCCACCTCCTAATAACACAATGGCAAGTACCCCAAGTCCCTAGCAACCTCTAATCAAAACAACCTAGTAACCACCTATCAACCTCCTAGCAACCCCAAACAACATAGCAACTCCCTAGCAACACTCTGGCAGCCACCCCAACTCCCTAGCAACCTCCAAGCAATCCAAAACACCCTAGCAACACTCTAACAGCCAACCAAAAGTCCCTAGCAACTCCCAAGAAAACACAAAACACCCTAGCATCCTCCTAGCAACCCAAAATACCATGGCAACCCCCTAGCAACACTCTGGCAGCCACCCCAACTCCCTAACAACCTCTAAGCAAACCAAAACACCCAAGCAACACTCTGGCAGCCACTCAAAACTCCCTAGCAACCTCCAAGCAAACACAAAATGCCCTAGAAACCCAAAACACCATTGCAACCCCCTAGCAACAATCTAGCAGCCACCCACAACTCCCTAGCAACCTCCAAGCAACCCAAATCACCCTAGCAACATTCTGGCAGCTGCCCAAAACTACCTAGCAACCTCCAAGCAAACACAAAACACCCTAGCAACCTCCTAATACCCCAAACATACTAGCAACCTCCTAGCACCCTCCAAGTAACCCAAAGTACCCTAGCAACAAACTGGCAGCCACTTGAAACTCCCTAGCAGCGATCAAGGAACAAGACATTTTTATTTGGTTATGTCCTTTTTCACAAAATGCTCAAAAATAGGGGTGCAGGTTAAACACCCTACCAACCTACCACAACTCCCTAACAGCCTGCAAAGAAACTAAAATACCCTAGTAAACTCTTTGCTACCAAAAACATCCTAGCAACATTCTGGCAACCACCCAAAACTCCCTAGTATCCTCCAAACCCCCCCCCCACCCCCCCCCCCAAAAAAAAATACTAGCAACCTCCTAACAACCCAAAATATCCTAACAGCCACCTAACAACACTCTGGCAACCACCCAAAACTTTCTAGCAACCTAAAAACCCCTATAGCGACCCATTAGCAACCCCAAACACCATAGAAAACCTTCAAGCAACACAGCCACCAAAAACACCCTAGCAACCTCCCATTATCCCAAAAATCCTAGCAACCTCCTAATAACACTCTGGAAGCCACTCAAAACTCCCTAGCAATCCAAAACACCATAGCAACCTCCTAGCAACATTCTGGCAGGCATTCAAAACACCCTAGAATCACTTCAGCATCAGGCAGCAGTTTCAGTATGTTACTGGTTTCCTGTGGTTTCGCTGCATGTCACTGGGGCCGTGTCGAGTGTCTGGGTTCAGTTCTGATCAGGTAAACTGCTGTGTCAGCAGGTGTTGACAGCTTCGACCCCCCACGCGACTCATGCTGGCTGAGATTAGTGCTAATCCAGCCACATAATCTGACTCACGCGCAGGGCATGGTGAAAGAGTGTGACCCAGCTCACTTCCTCTGCCTGCTGAGCTTTGTTTTTGTGTTCGCTCCCAGTTTCCCTGAACTACAGCAGTCATGTGCACCACCATCATGGTCCTGAGCACCATCGCTCTCCTGCTGCGACGGATGTTCGTCAACCGCGTCAAACCGTGAGTCCACATCATTCTCTGTAGGATCAGAACAAAACATTGCACAGACTGTGATGAAAACAGTACAAATGTGTCGTGGTTGTTGTTGTGTAACAGGAGCCATTTCTACCTGAACTGATTATACTGTCGTACCTTATGAAATAAAAGTGATTTAGTCAAATTGTTAACAAATTACTTATTTTTGTGTACATAATCTTCAATTAAACAGTTATGCAACAATTTCCACTTCACAATAATATCACTTAATATTGTAATATAAGAGAAAAATGTGACCCTGGATCATAAAACCAGTCATAAGTAACACAGGTATATTTGTAGCAATAGCCAACAATACACTGTATAGGTCAAAATTATCCATTTTTCTTTTATGCCAAAAATCTTTAGGATATTACGTAAAGATCATGTTCCATGGAGATATTTTGTAAATTTCCTACTGTAAATATATAAAAACTTATTTTTTGATTAGTAATATGCATTGCTAAGAACTTCATTTGGACAGCATTAAAGGAGATTTTCTCAGTATTTTGTTGTTTTTTTTTGCACCCTCAGATTCCAGATTTTCAAATAGTTGTATCTCGGCCAAATATAGTTATATCCTTTCAGATGATGTATAAATCTCAATTTAAAAAAAACTTACCCTTATGACTGGTTTTGTGGTCCAGGGTCACAAATATGATTCAAACTTTCAATCATGCAAAATGGGGGCCTTAAAAAAGAAAATTAAAACAGAAAGTACACATTTTAAAACTGTAACATATTTTAATATATATTTTATATAATATATTTTATATAATATATTTTAGTATATGAATATATAATTTTTCATATTTATATGATAATATATAAATAATATTTATATTTAAATATTTATTGTAGTTATTGAAAATTATGTATTTATATATTTAAATAGTACATATTAAAAATATAACATTAGTTATTGTATTGACAAGTTTTATAATTATATTTTACAATATATAAAATAATAATATAATTACACAAAATATATTCATATTCAAAAAGATTCAAATAGTATTTAAAGATTTTATAATATTTAAATTATAATACTATAATATAATATAATTAATATAATATAATATAATAGAATAATTACTACACACTGTAAAACAAAAAAAAGAAAAGTTGAGCCAACTTAAATGTTTAAGGCAACCAGCTTCAGCAGAATTTTGAGTTTTTTCAACTTATTTTTTAGGAAAAATTCTCAACTTTTTGTTGTATAAACTTAAAAAAAGATGTTGAGAAAACTCGAAAATCTGCTGAAGCTGGTTGCCTTAAACTTTTAAGTTGGCTCAACTTTTTTTTTTTTACAGTGTGGGCAGCAACTGCTCATGTCACACAAATTGTGTTCCTCGTGTAAAGCACAAAAGATTTGATTTACAAATGAATTCAGAATTAGCATGTTACTAAACCTGTTACTAAGCATTAAAAATAAACAGCACAGACAAACATACACTAAACTCGCTTACTCTAATTGTCCACCATTTTGAATGACTTTTTCTTTTTTGCATCAAGCTCAATGCTTTCTAGGATTGCTTTCACTGTGAAGAACACATGTGATGCTGCTTTAGGATTTGGCTACAAGAATAAAACTTCTAAAGCAATGTAATGTTGCTGCCTACATTTATAGCAGACCGCCTGGTGCCTTAAAATACTATTCTAGATAGTGAGCTCAGCAGGCTTTAAAACAGAGCATACTGTATTTTTGAGAGTTATCGCAGGTTTATTTTTTCTGTCCATATCTCCAGACAGCCAGATGTGAATGGGACAAAGGAAACGCAGCATGAGAACGATGCAACAGCTTCAAAAAAATAATGATAAGAGACATCATTCATCCAGCTGAGATGGAGCATAGAAAGAAACTCAGCACAGCCTGTGAGGATCTTCTCAGGGACACTTTCACAAAGTAAACGGCCATCCTGAAATATTTAAGAGCATTGTCAGATTGAATACAAGAAGACACGCGTGCAGCACACTCAAAAGAGAGCATTCAGAGAGAGGAACAGGGTTTTGTGTGGCTCCACCGGACGACTCCATTCCCAACACCGTGAGGATGGTTTGAACTGGACACAGGAGGAATAATAACATCTGTGAAAAAGTGCTTTCAGGACAGGATGCCATGAACTTGCCTGCTCCATTTTAGAGCTGTAAGTGCTGTCCACGGCTGAACACGGATGCAGCGCCCTGTAAATCATTCATACACAACAACCGGCCATCAGCTGCTTGCAGGACTGGACCATCATCATCATCCAGATATGTTATTAACTGAGAGGGAAAGAGTTTTAAATGAGTAATAGAGGCTCGTCTGATGAGCTCCTCGCTGGAGGAGGCAGTTTAGTGCATGAAACATTGATGCCTTCACATGTCAGCTCTTTCTGTGGATGTGAGTGTGTGTTTACCTCGCTTCAGTGATCACACACACACACACATCTGCTCTACAGTGGTCAGTTCTTCAGCTCAGCACACTCTAGTTTCCTGTAATGGTCAATCCAAATGAATTGTTTCTCATAGTCCATTTGAATAATTTCAAGAATGAGACCTTTTTAATGTAGTTTCTCTTAGAAATGACATTAAATGAAGATCAAACTTCATTTCTCCCTATTTTCTCCTTATTTTTTTATTTTTTCGGAGGCCCTCAGTAATCCATGAAAGACCATCTCTTAAAAAATGCTTTGGACAAGTCATAATTATGAGATAAAATGTAAACATTATGAAATATAAAGCCATAATTATGAGACTAAAAGTCATAATTCTGACAATTGTGAGATAAAAACTCTGACAGTTAAAATTGTGAGATAAAAAGCCATAATTGCGAGACAGTCAAATTAAGATATATTAAGGCTTAATAATGAGACCAGAAGTTATCATTATTACAGTCAAAATAATTATCTAAAACTTGATATGACAGTCAAAATTATGAGACAAAAAGTCTTAATTATGAGACAGAAAACCAAAATGATGTAATTAAAAATTGTGATAAAAATTCTATGACAATCAAAATTATGAGAAAAAAACTGAAATTATGACAGTCATAATTAAAAGATAACAACTAAAACTATGAGATAAGTCACAATTTTGAGACAAAAAGTCATAATTATGAGATAAAAAGGCAAAATTATGTCAAAACTGAGATAAAAAATAATTAAACTATGACGTCAAAATTATGAGATAAAATCCTGAAACAACCTTAAAATTACGAGCTGTTACAATTATAAGGTAAAAAAAATCCAAATGAAATACTAAGCCATAATTAGCAGAAAAAGTATTTTAAAAGTCAAAATTATGACAGTGAAAATACATAATACAAAATAAAATATCAGAATTACAACATAAAAAGTATAGGTCAAAATTATACTATATCATACTTAAGTATGAAATTAAGTGAGAAGATACTAAGCCACAATAATGAAACAAAAAGTCAAAATTAAATCAGTCAAAACTGAGATACAGTGCCCTCCACTATTATTGGCACCCTTGATAAATATGAGCAAAGGCAGCTGTGAAAATAAATCGGCATTGTTTACCTTTTGATCTTTCCCTCAAAAATTCACAAAATTCTAACCATCATTGAAGTAAAACAATGAGAGTGGGGAGAAAATCTCTGATGAAATAAATCTTTTTCTCCAATGGATTTGCCACAATTATTGGCACCCCTAGAAATTCTTGTGAGTAAATATCTCTGAAGTATATTCCATTCATATTTAAATTTTTTAGCACACCAGGTGACTAGGAGCATGAAATTGTCCAGCCACGACTTCCTGTTCCACACATTATAAATATGAGGAACACAAAGACCAAATTCCCGTAATCATCCATCACAATGAGAAAAACCAAGAATATATTTCTGATGTGCAGCAAAGATAATTGAGCTTCACAAATTAGTGAAGTGGCTTTAAGAAAAGAGCTAGAGCAGTGAAAAATCCCATTTCCACCATCAGGCAATAATTAAGAATTCCAATCAACAGAAAATGTTATGAAACTGCTGGAAGAGGACGTGTGTCTATATCGTCCTAATGCACGGTGAGGAAGAGAGTTTGAGTGGCTAAAGACTCTCCAAGGATCACAGCTGTAGAATTGCAAATATAGTTGGTCTCGGGTCAGAAAACATTAGAAAAAAATTGTCAAACAGTCCCTACATCACCACATTTGTTTGGGAAGGTTTCAAGAAAAAATCTCCTAGCTCATCCAAAAACAAACTCCACATATTCAGTTATCAGACATGACTGTAACTTCAAAGGGACTGGCTTCTATGATCAGATGAAACTAAAAAATGAGCTTTTTAAAGCAACACTCAAGATGGGTTTGGTGCACACAGGGATAAAAAGTACCCCATGTGTACAATGAAATATACTGCTGTATTTTTTTATGTTGTGGCCTATATTTCTGCTGGAGGTCTGAACATCTTGTTTAGACACATGGCATCATGGAATCTATTAAATAACAACATATAAAAAATCAATAAGTGACTGACCCTGTTAGAAATCTTATAATGGGCCATGTTTGGATCTTCCAACCGACAACAATCCAAACACAAACCTCAAAAACAACACAAAAATGGGTCACTGAGCACAAAACCAAGCTTCTGCTATGGCCATTCCCGTCCTCTGACCTGAACCCTATAGAAAATGAGTGAGGTGAACTGAAGAGGAGAAAACCAACATGGAGCTGTGAATCTGAAGGATCTGGAGAGACTGTATGAGGGAATGGTCTCTGATCTCTTATCAGGTGTTCTCCAAATCTTCAGGCATTATAGGAGAAAACTCAGAGCTGTTACCCTGGGAAAAGGACGTTGCAATAATTGGGTGCCAATAATTGTGGCCAACATGAACTAAGAAAGTATTTCTTACACAATGAGATTTCCCCCCATTTTCAATTGTTTTACTTCAATGATAGGTTGAATTTTGAAATTTTGGAATGAAAGATAAAAAGGATAAACAATGCAGATTAATTTTCACAGCCGACTTTGCTCATATTTATCAAGGGTGCCAATATTAGTGGAGGGCACTGTATGTCACATAAAAAGTCAGACATTTTTGATTTTAATGACATTTTTTTTCCCGTATGTGTTGTAAATAGGTTTTAATACTCACATGTATCTCCTAGATATTCAGAAGAGATCTCAATAATGTCTCACACTGTGCTCAGATTGACCAAGACACCAAGTCTGCAATCAGAATTCAAAAATCTCAATACAAACTCAAATATTTCTTATCAAATGATCTGAGACGCACCACATTTCTTTTACAACTCTATTTGCAAATAGATAATTCTATTTTATTTCTATTAATGAATTTCAGAAGAAACTTGAGAATAATGAGAATAACATGAGTCTTAAACAAACAGAAGTGAGAATATAACTTAAGTCTTATGAGATGTAAACACTGAACATTAAAATCTTTATTATATTTGCTCATGTACCTCTGGTCTCTGAGCGCCTTGTGAAAACAGAAAGCACAATTTACAGATAATGAGTTTCCAAATAACACTGGTGCTTTTTGGACGTGAGGTTACTGCCTCATGATTCATGATTATTTGTCATTGAAGATCTGACCAGCTCAAACTCTCCTGAGAGAGAATCAGAAAACACAGCTGCACTCGAGGGGGAAACCCGAACCACACCGTCCCACTCCAAACATCTGCTCTACATACGTTCATGCATTCATCCACCATCCACAAGAGAGCCTGGAAAGCTCAGATTCCACAGATGTATAAAGACAGATAAAGTTTCAGCTGTGTGTTTATGATCTCAAACAAGGAAACATCTTGTAGAGTCCATAAACACAGAGGCGGAGGTCCTACCGGAGATGATTAGGGTTTGGATGAAAATGGACACCTTCCACTAAAAGACTCCCATTATCTTCAACAATAAAGGCACACAAAATCATTAACAAAGCACTATTAGATATTTGATAAACCATTATTTCTAGTATTTATAGTAAAGCTATATAGTAAAACTAATCGTGCATGAAAAGTACCTTCTGTAAATAATCAAGCTCAACCGTTCAACCCTGTTACCAACATTTTTGTTAGAATGATGAAACAAATATTGATCTTTACGAACACAAACAACCACAAAGCAACATTTGATTCCAAACTTGTGATTCATGATTAATTTAGGCCAAATTTGCATGTGCATTGTCATGTTTTAAAAGTTTGAACTCTTTTGGTGGAAGGTGAAATCTATTTCTTTGAAACCAACTGAAAATTTTGCTTTTAGAACAATAAAATTAGTAATGATCTAGGAAATATGACCTAATTGAATATGTTTCTCAAGAGTGGTTTTAATGTTTTCCTAAATCTAAATAACAGGAAATACATGCATATTTTATGAATTTGTCTCACAGGTGTTTTGTGATTGACATGTTATCATCATTAGAGTTTTTTGCAGCAACACTCACAGTACGACACACCTCAAATAATCCCAAACGTTAATCTTTATCACACAGACTGTCATGTTGAAATATTGTGTTTTCCCGTCTCTAGGTTTTGAAATGCTGTCTACTCTAAATAAAATGCCTGATTCATTTTCTGGACAATGTAAAGTCATTGCGTCTGGGAATGTGTGTGTGTGTGTCTGTGTGTCTGAGTGTGTGTGTGTGTGTGTGTGTGTGGTGTGTGTGTGTGTTGTGTGTGTGTGTGTGTGTCTCTGTGTGTGTCTCTGTGTGTGTGTGTGTGTGTGTGTGTGTGTGTGTGTGTGTGTGTGTGTGTGTGTGTGTGTGTGTGTGTGTGTGTGTGTGTGTGTGTGTGTGTGTGTGTGTGTGTGTGTGTGTGTGTGTGTCTGTGTGTGTGTGTGTGTCTCTGTGTGTGTCTCTCTGTGTGTGTGTGTGTGTGTGTGTGTGTGTGTGTGTGTGTGTGTCTCTCTGTGTGTGTGTGTGTGTGTGTGTGTCTCTGTGTGTGTGTGTGTGTGTGTGTGCTCTGTGTGTGTGTGTGTGTGTGTGTGTGTGTGTGTGGTTGGTGTGTGTGTGTTGTGTCCGTGTCCGTGTCCGTTGTAAGCAGCTGCTGGGATCCTGTGGGATATTTGAGGCTCTTTACGACACAAACCCCTCACTTAATTCTCTATTGAAGCAAGAGGTTTGTTTGTGTAATGTGACACTGGCTCTTGTGTTTAAATCAGTCTGTGCATGTCACTCTAAATTCACTTCTCTACAGCCTTCATGGAATTGAACAGATTTGACATGTTTTCACTTCGATTTAGTCTGTAATGTGGTAAAATCTATCAAACACAGCAAATGGTCTAAAAGACCTTTTCATTTTCTCTTTGTGCAATAAAAATCTGAATCTGAAAAACAAAAGCTGGTTTATTGTCTGTGAAATAATTATTTTATTATCTCATGCGATTATTAATGAGCTGTATTATGGGCTTCATGTAAAATGAGTTTTAGGAGAAAGCACTGCAAATGTCGTTAATGAAAAATCCTAAATGTTTACATCCTGTTGATAACTGAATGAACAAATCCGAAATCAGTACAAACAACACAGAATTAACACAATCTTTACCTTCTCAGAAAAAATATCAAGTCTACACACTTAAAAATGTTCACAACGCACATTAAAACATTCTTTAAGATGTTTGTTAAACAAAATCTTCATGCAAGTTGCTGTTTGGGTAAAACTGCTTTTAAAGTAAAAGACAAGAACAGAAAGAGAGCTGTGGTCTCCATCTGCTGGCAGTCAACTAGATTACAAGACTAGCTATATACACACTTACTACTTTTCTTTTTTCAAATATTGACAAAACTATTGCACAGATGGGTAGAAATTGCACAATGACAGTGCATCTTAAGAACATTAACATAAATAATATAGTTTACTCATTTACTAATAATACCATTGTTAAAAAATAAAAATAAAAATATTTTCCCCTGAAATAAAAGTCAAAGTATTTAGTCAAAAGTTAAGTATTTTTTAACAAAAAATGAAATGTTTTTAGTTTTGGACCCAGACTGATGAAAAGTCAAAAGACGCAACTCTAAAACTAACATGATTCCTATTTCAGTGTTCAAATATATTCAGGTAAACAAATCAAATGAGTCCTGTCTATGTAAACTTACTCGTCTGACTCTACACTTCTCACAATGCTCCACTACTGCTGTGTGCCATATCCTAGAAATGATGCTGTTATTAAGTTCAGTGTTTTTAGTTTCAGAGAAAGGTTGTGTACTCCACAAGAGTCCATTGTTTAATACACAGCTCGAAAATGCGTAATTCACTTCACTCTTTTTCTCGTAGGTATCTTACGTGCAGGTAAATAGCCTATTGTTTTTAAAAAAAAAATAGTGAGAGAATTTCTTTAGGTAAACTTTCACAAAGACTCATTCGTGGATAACACGCAAGCACCCAAATTTAAACAGAGCTAATGCAGTGTTCAGAAACATGTTCCACATGGTTCGTACATACACAAATATAAAAAGCAGAATAACGACTAAGAGCAACAAGAGGCAACCAACATTCTAGATTACACACACACACACACTGCATGTTATTGTACTGTATATAAATAAAAAGTGGAACTATTATACAAGTATACACAGGTTTTGCTTTATACAGTAAATAACCAAAGAGAGTCATGCAGCTCCATATTTCCCTTGACAAGAGCCTGCATTTTAGCACTGAATGAGATGTAAAATGTAGTGTGTGCACCTAATAGTGTTCACATATGCATATATTTTCATATATAGTGTTCACATACAGCATAGTATTCATACATGCATATATAAATTACATTAAACCAACTTGAAAATATCAAGTTGAATTGCATATAACTCAATGACCGTCAAAGAAATGACGGTCCCACTTTATATTAAGTGGCCCTTATACCCGTGTACTTACATAGTAACTAGATGTGTACGTAGTATGTAACCACAGTGTAAGTACACATTGGTAATCATTTTTACATTTACATTTATGCATTTAGCAGACGCTTTTATCCAAAGCGACTTACAATGCATTCAGGCTATACATGTTTTATCACTATGTGTGTTCCCTGGGAATCGAACCCACAACCTTTTGCGCTGCTAACGCAATGCTCTACCACTGCGCCACAGGAACACTGGTACATAGTATCTACAGCTCTAATGGTTGTAACTACACGCATGTAACCAACCCACTGAATGGTATGTGTAAGTACAAATGTGTAACAGCACATTGGTAACAACACTTTTTGGTAAAGAAAGTGATACACTTTATATTAAGTAGACAATTCCTATGGATTTACCATGTAATTACTCTGTTACACAGCAGCGGCCAGTAAGTTAGGCTTTACATATAAATTGTGGTTGGTGTCCAGAATGTTACACTTTATATTAAGTGGACAATTCCTGGGGAGTTACAGTGTGTACACTGGTATGACAGTGGTGCACCAACTCCACCAACTCGAAATCCAACTCCTCCCACTTTACATATCCCTAAACCTACCCGGTACCACCCCCTGGATCCCATTTCCACCCCTAAACCTACCCATCTCCACCCCCTGGATCAAATATTTCCAATTACTCATACATACTGTTGTTACAAAATGTAGTTGTATAATTCCTGTTACACGAGTACTTAGTGAAGTGAAAAAGTGTTGTTACCAATGACCTGTTACACATTTGTACTTACACATACCATTCTGAGGGTTGTGTTACATGTGTGTAGTTACAGAAATATTGCCTCTGTAGATACTATGTACCAATGTGTACTTACACTGTGGTTACATACTACGTACACATCTAGTTCCTATGTAAGTACACAGGTATTAGGGATACAATATAAAGTGGGACCTACTATTTTGTACATATGTGACCCTGGACCCCAAAACCAGTCATACTGTAAGTGTCATTTTTTTTATTGAGATTTATACATCATCTGAAAGCTGAATTAATAAGCTTCCCATTGATGTATGGATAATATTTGGCTGAGATACAACTATTTGAAAATCTGGAATCTGAGGGTGCAAAAAAATCTAAATATTGAGAAAATCGCCTTTAAAGTTGTCCAAATGAAGTTCTTAGCAATGCATATTACTAATCAAAAATTAAGTTTTGATATATTTATGATAGGAAATTTACAAAATATCTTCATGGAACATGATCTTTACTTAATATCCAAATGATTTTTGGCATAAAAGAAAAATTAATAATTTTGACCCATACAATGTATTTTTGGCTATTTCTACAAATATACCCCAGCGACTTATGACTGGTTTTGTGCTCCAGGCTCACATATATTCTGCATTGTAAGGTATTAAATGAGGAAACACAGAACTGCACGTTACCGAAGCACAACTTCAAACCTTTAGTCTATGGACCGTATTATTAAAAGCACAGTTAAAGTGTTTGTTCAGTCACACTTAAAACAGCCATCACATCAAGTGTCTGTGTCTGCAGGAGCTTTTTTCATACGTTTCTTCATCATGTCTGAAGTCTCAATGCGTTTGAATCAGCTGGTGATTTTTAGTGGATCTATGACACCAGTTCACTTCAAGTTCACAGTAGAGAATCACATTCACTTTCATCGTGATCCACTGACCACAAACTCACACTATACTTCTGTCTGTCAGATGTTTTGACTGTAAAGTGAGTTTGTGCATCCTTATTCACAATAAATGACAGATTTTATAACTTTTTCTAATGCAATGACATGCAGACATTTTTAAATGTGACTTAAGTGTTCAAACTTTTTAGGGACACTAAATATTCATTACGTTTAAAACAAAGTCACAAAAAACTGAGCTCTCAGCTTGACCTCTGAAGGGACTCGTGAATGTTAACTATAAGTAAACAGTGAGGATGAATCTGTTTCTTGTTTACTCATTGTTTTCTTGTTCACTCATTCTTGAAGCTCTGAATCAGGCTGTGTCTCGTCTGTCTCTCTGTTTCTCAGTCTCCTGTTCTTCAGTCTCTCAGAGGTCTCCGTTCACACATTTCTGTTGCGTTATGGTTCTGGTTTGATAGATTGCGTGGAGTTTCTGCTGCTTCATTCTGTGTTCAGGATGAGACACATGAGTTAAAAAAATATCTTGTTTGCTTATAGATGAAATTACAGATTCTTTGCTGTGACACTAATCAGTTCTTTTAGCATTACAGATTTATTCAGACTGAGCAGAAAAATGAACAAAACATACTGTGTGAGGTTAAAACTCTCCATTTCAAGATTGCTGGGCTTTTGTAGATTTTCATCAACAATGGTGCACCAAATTCAGTTTGCCACAAATTATGATACTGCAGATTATCTGCTCTAATAAGACTTGATTGACCCACAGGGTTAGATTTCACACAGAAAGTTCACCCAACAATGATCATTCTGTCATCATTTACTCACTAAGATATTTTTCATTAATTCATGATATTTGGCAACCAAATGTGGACCCTATTTACATTGTCTGAAAAAATACTGATACATTCTTTAAAGTATCTTCACAAGGCGTTCAGGTTTGGATTGACAAGGTGAGGAAATAATGACAGAACTGTATATTGAACAACCTGTCTGAAAAATTCAAATACTGGAAAAATGTTCTGTTGTTTATTTTTTGCTCATTAACTAAAAGTTGCTTGCCTGAAGAACATAGAAGCGCAGCTGCATCATGATAACCTCATCTATAATGCAGGTTAATTACAAATCTTAAAATTATACAACGTCATATAAGATCTGTTGGCTGCTGTAAATCCCATATTAATCAGAATCAAATACATATCAAATCTTATATCACTTTAAATATATAATACTAACCTGAAAATGCTGCTGAATCTTGTTAATGTCTGTGTGAAGAACAGTGGAAAACATATTCAGTGAATCAGTGTGAAACTGATCAGTCTCAGCTGAAGCACAGCTTTACTAAATTCATCAGATTGTACAATGGCTGATTTGTGGATTTAGAAAGAAAGTGCTATTAGATAATCTACAGTACACCTTCAAAAAAAGCTGCTGTGTACTTTCTGCACCGCTAGAAACACAAAACAGAATTTAAATTTCAAATGTCCTAAACATTTCCAAATGTTTCTCATTGATTGTACAAAAAAAAGTCTATAAAACACCAGATTTACAACAAATCAAGACAAACATACAGAGACTGAACACCAGACCATTACATTTCAAGATTATTAACAGTGATGGTTTATAAAGATAATTTTTACTCACAAGGTTCGAAAATGATTAACAGCAGCACTGAAGATACAAAAAGGCACTCAGAGGAAAAGACAGCTTTTCTCAGATCCTCCATCGCACGCTCACCATTAACTGAGGAATCAAGATGTTACAGTGAGCACACAGTTTGATTACTCTAAAAAACGTACAAACTCCTCTATTAGTAAAATGTGCTTGTTCTGTGATAACTGCATTTGCTTTAACCTTTCACATATCCTAGTAAAACTGTCTGAGACCCCTGAATAAAAAAATTAAGTGTTCTTGACACCGATACTTCACAATGAGCTCAAATCACATTACCATGATGTGACGTCCGTCTTATAAAATGTGGAGGTGGGAACATAATGTTAATATAAAAGATGTAGTCCTAAATATTGTTTTGTTAATACTTCTGTAATCATAGACTGTGATTCACATCAATTAAACTGTTTCACTTCCTTTCAGTGTTCAGTATGATGGTTATGTGTTAACTCACCCACTTTCATGATCAGTTCTGTCATCAGTGCAACAGAGTTCACTAGAACAACACCAACAGATCCAATAAGGTAGACAACGTGTCTAAAAGGCAGATCTGGAAGGCGGATAAAATGTTAAAAAAAAAAATAATAATAATAAAACTGGTATTCAACCCCAAATCAGAAAAAGTTGGGACAGTATGGAAAACGCAAATAAAAAAAGAAAGTAGTGATTTCTAAATTTAATTTGACTTGTATTTCATTGCAGACAATATGAACACAAAATATTTCATGTTTTGTCTGGTCAACTTCATGTCATTTGTAAATATACATCCTTTCCTGTCATTCAGACCTGCAACACATTCCAAAAAAGTTGGGACAGGAGCAATTTAGGGCTAGTAATGAGGTAAATTGGTTAAATAATGATGTGATTTGAAACAGTTGATGTCAACAGGTGATTGTAATTACGATTTATGAAATTTATGATTTATGTAATTATGAGGACTCCGCTTCCGGCGCTGCTGTGTTCAGTCGACGTTAAAGGATGGCTCCGCTCAATTTGTGTTTTTATATACTCTTTTACGTATTTTTACTTTCTCTTTTTACACGCTTAACGTCTGCACTATTTATTTATGACAAAAGAACACTTTTGGACATTGGACACCGCTGCACTAACCTGCTTCTGGACACTTTATCCACGGATCCAGCGTGGCCATTGGAGATTCTTCGGAACGCCGAGGTTAACAAAGGCCACCCGAATAATCCCAGGAGGCGAAGGAAACACCGCTGGCGACGCGCTGGAATTCGTGACAGACTGAGAAACAAAGCTCACAGCCCCCCTCTCCCAAGTATTCTGCTCGCAAATGTCCAATCCTTGGAAAATAAGATGGACGATCTTAGAGCCAGGATAAGATTCCAACGGGACATTAGGGACTGTAACAGCCTTTGTTTGTCTGAAACATGGCTCACTCCCTCGGTCCCGGACACCGCTGTAACACCGTCTGATAACTTTTCTGTTTTACGGATGGACAGAACAGCCGAGGCCGGAAAAATCAAGGGCGGTGGAGTGTGTTTCATGATTAACAAGAAATGGTGCGACCCCAGGAATATCTCCATTCTGTCGCGTTCCTGCTCGCCTCATCTGGAACATCTCTCCATTATCTGCCGCCCATTCTATTTACCCCGCGAGTTCTCCGCGGTCATCGCTACTGCCGTTTACATTCCACCTCAGGCAGACACCGGCTTGGCTTTGTCCAAACTCCACGAAGAGCTCAGCGGCTACATCAACAAACACCCTGACGCTGCCTCTATCATCGCAGGGGACTTTAACAAAGCCAACCTCAGGAAGGTCATGCCGAACTTCCATCAGCATGTATCCTGTCCAACTAGAGGACCGAATACACTGGATCATTGCTACACTCAGTTCAAGAATGCCTATAAAGCTCATTCCCTGCCGGCTTTTGGTAAATCAGACCACGCGGCCATTTTCCTCACACCGGAATATAAACAAAGGATCGTTCAGGAATCCCCGGGGGTGAGGGAAGTGACGCGTTGGTCCTCCCACTCTGAAGCTATGCTACAGGCGTCTCTTGATGACGTCGACTGGGACATGTTCCGGGCGAGTTCAGCTGACGTCAGCAAGTTCACGGATGTAGCATTAAGCTTTGTTTACATGCTAACTGACCAAGCCACTGAAACGGTAACAATAAGGACATTCTCTAATCAGAAACTGTGGGTGGACAGAACAATCCGTGCTGCGGTTAACCAACACACTGCCACATACAACGCTGGTCTTCTGTCAGGAAACATGAGCGATTACAAAGCATCATGTTATGCTCTCCGACGGGCAGTTAGAGCTGCTAAACTCCGATACAGAGAGAGAATTGAGTCACATTTTCAACTCAATGACTCCCGACGCATGTGGCAGGGACTGAAGACCATCTGTTCCTCTGGAAATAACCCCTCCGCCGAGGTGAGAGCAGATCCATTGCTGGCCGAAGAGCTAAACACCTTCTACGGCCGCTTCGAACGCAACGGCGGCGCGACTCTGCCGATCAGTGCGTCAGGAAGCAGCAGACAGAGCAGCGATGTTGATCATGTTATCACCCTGTCGGAGGACGAGGTTCGGAGAGAATTAAGGAGAGTAAACATCAGGAAAGCCGCCGGACCTGATGGGATTACCGGCCGCACTCTGAGATCGTGCGCCGATCAGCTTGCTGGTTTGTTTACTTCCATCTTTAATGAGTCCCTTGCTACCTCTGTGATTCCCACCTCATTTAAGATATCTGTCATCATCCCTGTGCCTAAGAACAGTAAACCATCTTGCCTGAATGACTATCGTCCAGTTGCCCTCACATCAACAGTCATGAAGGTTTTTGAGAGACTTTTAAAGAAACACATATGCTCCTCCATCCCTGCTACCCTGGACCCTCTTCAGTTTGCCTATCGCCCAAATAGGTCTACTGATGATGCCATCTCTCAGGTACTGCACTCATCCCTCACACATATTGACAGCAAAAATGGCAACTATGTCAGACTTCTTTTCATTGACTATAGCTCAGCTTTCAATACTATAGTCCCCTCCAAGCTAGCTGTCAAACTCTCAGACCTCGGCCTAAACACTACACTCTGTGACTGGATCCAAGACTTCCTCACCGGCAGACCACAAGTGGTGAAAATGGGCCAGTTCACCTCCAACTCCATCACCCTGAACGTAGGAGCCCCGCAGGGCTGCGTTCTGAGTCCCCTGCTCTACTCTCTCTACACACACGACTGTGTGTCCTCTCACAGCTCCACTTCTATTGTTAAATTTGCTGACGATACTGTGGTTCTGGGCCTCATTTCCAACAATGATGAGACCGCATACTTGGGTGAGTTAGAGAGACTAACATCATGGTGCCAGGACAACTGTCTCTCTCTGAACGTGAGCAAAACTAAAGAGCTGATTGTAGACTTCAGGAAGAGACAGCAGCGGCCCTACACTCCTCTTATGATCAGCGGGACCCCTGTGGAAAGGGTGAGCAGCTTCAAGTACCTCGGTGTAAACATCTCCGAGGACCTGACTTGGACTGCACACATTCAAACACAGGTCAAGAAACCCAGGCAAAGACTGTACCATCTGCGACAGCTGAGGAAATTCAGGGTCTCTCCAACAATCCTGAAAACTTTCTATTCAGGGGCCAGAGAAAGTGTATTGACTCAGTGCATCTCAGTGTGGTACAGTAACGCCACAAAACAGGACTGCAAAGCTCTGCAGAGAGTCGTGCGCTTAGCTGAGCGCATCTCTGGGTCTGCCCTCCCCTCTCTGCAGGACATCTACCTCAAACGCTGCAAAAGCAGAGCTGCAAAAATAATCAAGGACTCAAATCACCCCGGTAACCATCTTTTCATCTCACTGCCATCTGGCAAGCGCTTCAGGAGCATGATGGCAAAAACTGAGAGACTGAGGAGGAGCTTCTACCCTCAGGCCATCAGGCTCCTGAACTCAGTCTCCTAACATCTACAGGACTCATTTAATTAACTGTAACACCCATCTTTCTCCATCATCCGCATTGCTGCTATGTGTACATACCTGGTACAACCTGTTTGCACATTCCTCTTGCACATCCCTGGTTATATTAATATTTATTAAATCCACAGTAGACTGTATTGCACATTTTAGTTCATTGCACATTTTACTCATTTTATTTTATTGTTTTTACTTCTTATTATTTTTTTTATCTTATTCCTACCTATATTTAAATATATGCTCCTGTGTTATGTATCATCTTTTATTTTTATTTTCTTGCACTGTCCATTGAGCGGACCCGTCCTGACCTACATTTCACTACTGATTATACCCTGTAATGATGTGTTTTGAAACAGTTGATGTCAACAGGTGATTGTAATTATGATTTGGTACAAAAGCAGCATCCAAGAAAGGTCTAGTCCTTTAGGAGCAAAGATGGGCCGAGGATCGCCAGTTTGCCAACAAATAAGTGAGAAAATTATTGAAATGTTTAAAAACAATGTTCCTCAAAGAAAGATAGGAAGAGATTTGGATATTTCACCTTCAACAGTGCATAACATAATTAAAAGATTCAAGGAATCTGGAGGAATTTCAGTGCGTAAAGGACAAGGGCGCAAGCCTAAGCTGAACAACCGTGATCTCCGATCCCTCAGGCGGCACTGCATCAAGAATCGTCATTCATCTATAAGCGATATCACCACATGGGCTCAGGACTACTTTGGCAAACCTTTGTCAAGTACCACAATACGTAGGTACATCCACAAATGCCAGTTAAAACTGTACTGTGCCAAAAGGAAGCCCTATGTTAACAGTGTCCAGAAGCGCCGTCGACTTCTCTGGGCTCGGAGGCATCTGGGATGGACCATCACACAGTGGAAACGTGTACTGTGGTCAGATGAATCAGTATTTCAGGTAGTTTTTGGGAGGAATGGACGCCGTGTGCTCCGGACCAAAGAAGAAAAGGATCATCCAGACTGTTACCAGCAACAAGTCCAAAAGCCAGGGTCTGTCATGGTATGGGGTTGTGTCAGTGCCCTTGGCAAAGGTAACTTGCACTTCTGTGATGGCACCATTAATGCTGAAAAGTACATAGAGATTTTGGAGCACAATATGCTGCCTTCAAGAAGACATCTTTTCCAGGGACGTCCATGCATATTTCAACAAGACAATGCAAAACCACATTCTGCACACATTACAAAGTCCTGGCTGCGGAGGAAGAGGGTACGGGTACTTGACTGGCCTGCCTGCAGTCCCGACCTGTCTCCAATAGAGAATGTGTGGCACATTTTGAAGCGCAAAATGCGACAACGAAGACCCCGTACTGTTGCCCACCTTAAGACTTGTTTGCAGGAAGAATGGGACAAAATTACACCTGAAACACTTCATCACTTGGTGTCTTCAGTCCCTAAACGTCTTTTAAGTGTTGTGAAAAGGAATGGCAACATTACAAAGTGGTAAATGCTTTACTGTCCCAACTTTTTTTGGAATGTGTTGCAGGTCTGAATGACAGGAAAGGATGTATATTTACAAATGACATGAAGTTGACCAGACAAAACATGAAATATTTTGTGTTCATATTGTCTGCAATGAAATACAAGTCAAAGTAAATTTAGAAATCACTACTTTCTTTTTTATTTGCGTTTTCCATACTGTCCCAACTTTTTCTGATTTGGGGTTGTAAAATGAAAATAAGGTTGCAGTAATTTACAAATGCAAATAGAGATATAATGTAACTACAGAATAAAGTACAGTATACTTTATAAACTTCCAGTGAATGGGTGCCGTCAGAATGAGAGTCCAAACAGCTGACAAAACCATCACAATAATCCACAGCACTCGAGTCCATCAAGTAATGTCTTGTGAAGTCAAAAGCTGCAGGTTTCTAGTAAACAAATCCGTCACTAAACTGTTGCTTTCTTGCTAAAATACAGGAGGAAGCATTATAATGGATTATGGATATCAGCTGTTTGGACTCTCATTCTGACGGCACCCATTCACTGAAGAGGATACATTGCTGAGAAATTGATGTAATGATCAAACTAACTCATCTACATCTTAATGCGTTTCATTTACATTTTAATGTTCTTCCCTAATTTCAATTAATTTGAACCTGAAGCAAGATTTGCGTAGAGAAATTATTTGCAGGGAGCTGATTGACCAGGGTCAAACCAGCATTTAAAAAAAGCTTAAATGAACCAGACTCTTAATGTAAGATGAGACTCATCTTGAGATGAAAAACATCACACAGAAGAATATTAAATATAAATCAATACTGTACCGAGTTTATCAAACGAGTGCTTCAGGACAACAATTCCCCAGAGACCTTGAAGAAATGCAGCTACGCAGACCCATCCAACACAATCTGCAATCAGAACAAATTTGAGGAATAAATGAACACTTCACACTTTTCATTTTAAATGAACACTTTATGTAATTGTAGCCATTATTGTACCTTTTTCTTTTTTCAGTGCCATGAGGTAAGAGGAGACCATTATGGCATTTACTGCTATCATGAAGATTAACCACGCTGCTCTCCTGACTGAGCGTAAACCTGAAAATGATGAAAGTGTAAGAATGTTTATTTACATTTCATATAGCAGTAAAAGCAAATCTTTGTTTTTGAAACTTTGCAAAGAAAAAAAAATGAAAGCTGAAGAACAAATTGGAAGGTTTAGCTTTTCCTGAAGATGACATTTATTTGTTTTCTTATTCAACAGTAAGTAATTTAAAATCATCTAAGACAGAGTTATTCATGACAGTTTCATTGATTTATCTATGATAGTAATTGATCAAATACTCACATTCTAGTTTTTCCACACACGCTTCTTTCCAATTATATCTGGTCAAAGTTAAGAACAGTGGGAAAACTCCAACGACAAAAAGTGCTGTATATATATAAAAAAAAAATGTTTTAGTAGGCTAGTTTGAGCTCAGTTATACAGATTTATTATCATTGATAAACCTATATTTTCCAGGACCTATATTTTCTAACATTTGTTCATTGTCAATGTTTTTCTCTAAAAAGGTTTTAAAAATGTGAGAAAACTGAATGATTAGCCGCTTATTTCTTGATATTTTTAAAATCTGAAATGCAATTGTGATACAAGATCAAGCCCTCCTTAAGAACACTATTTTGGGAGAGTGGGTTATTGTTTCTTCAAATAATTTTCTGAAATTTTTTTACACAAATATCTCTATGTCTTATTTTTATTCACACAAACAAATCCAGATGGTTTATCAAAACGTCTTACCTCCACTGGCAGCTCCAAAAGCGTAGAACAGGAAGATGAGTTGTAACGGAGGCAGAACATCATGACCAATATCAGACACCAGGTCTAATACAGCATGTATGCGGCCGTCTTTATTTCTAATGAGTTCAGCCAATACTATATCAAAGAAAAATATAGGCTTTTATTCAAAATGATCACAACCGATTTTTAAAAGAGCAATAAACTGTACAATAGGCACAGAGAAAGACTGAATTAATATGAAGTTAGCATAGAAATATCCTCGATAAGAATAACCCAGCAATAAAGTAACTGCCTGAAATAAGTTATAACACGAACATAGCTTGTTCTGTTGGTCTACTGTGTGAGCTTTGAAGTATGCTCATGATTTATGTGTTTTTCTCCAGCAAATGAAGTGAATCAATAAAATGATTCTCATAATGGGTCTGAGATTAACACTGCCAAGCTGATGAAATGTTATATCATCTGCTTTTGCAGCATGGTTATGGTTAAGAATGATACAGAAATACTTACAAAAAACAATATTGATGATGCATATCAGAATCATTATCCCAAAGAGGAGTGTTATCAGGACTCTGTCAGATTCTTCATATCTCAGACTTTTTTCCCAAAAAGATTTAAAAAGAACTAAGACAAAGGAAGAAATAAGCATTCATCAACAACTGCAAGACAGTATTTTTAAACTAAGTTACACAAATGCTGCTGATTGAGCTTAACTTGTATTCAACCCAAAATACTCATTTAAAGTTTCATTAATGTATATCAGTATAATATTATTAGATATGGTTGAATATTCAAATTGACCTACCTGAATAAACAACATTTGTAAAGAGGGAATATTGTAGATGAACAATGCAGTGCATAGCTGTTATACGATCGCCTGTAAAACAAACGGTTGTAATTAACTCAAAACAACTACAAAATGTATAATGTAATTAAAACTAACAAACAAATGGAGTGGAATGGAACCATATTTTTTCAAAAGGAAAATTACTTTTTTTTTTTTGAAAGAAGACTATTATTGTTCACCAAGACTCTGCTCATTTTATCAAAAACACAGTAAAAACAGTAAACTGTAAAATATTTTTACAATTTTAAATAACTGTTTTCTATGTGAAAATGTAGTAAAATTACATTTATTGCTGTGATCAAAGCTGTATTTTTAGCATCATTACTCCAGTCTTCAGTGTCACATGATCTTCAGAATTCATTCAAACAAGCATTTCTGATTATTATCAATGTCAAAATCAGTTGTGCTGCCAAATCTTTTTGTGGAAACTGTGATACATTCCAAACTTTTGACTGGCTGTGTAGGAATTTACACTTCTGGAAATTTAATTAATTTAGTCTATTTGCTAACAAAGAGTCACTCTGGAAATTCTGAAAATCATTAAACCAACTTTGATAAACTAATGATGCTTATTAAAGTGAACAAACCTGGGAAGTGTTCTGAATGTGGGGCTGTCCATAACAGAAGAAGAGGTCTCAGAAAATAATGAGCACAGCAGGCAACAGTCTCACTCAGATTACCTAAAAAAAAATCAAATAAAATCAGAGAATTTAATAACAGGGATGACATCAAGGAATAAACTGTTTTATTTTGTTCTATGATTGGATCCATTTTACGATTTAAATGAAAAACTGATATAACCAAACAGTTACAGTTTCTTATAATGTTATACAGAATTATTACAGCTGAGATACACACCTTCAATAACACCCCAGAACAAAAAGGCAAAAAACATAAAAAGGTTTGGTACACAGCCTACAGACATCTGCAGAAACAGCGCTGTAGGTAGAGAGAAATTAATTTCAGTCAGAAATGTTATTTAAATTATTATTTAGAATATATCATTTGTACTGAATATCTCCAATTGTTTAAACCCATACACCTACTAACAAATAAAGAAATGAGAATAGTTTCTGTGCAAACATACGTGTATTTAGTGTTCTGTGTCTTAGACACCACAGAACTGACAGCAGCAGTGCAGATCCAGACGCAGCAATGCAGAGAATCAGCACAATTACGTGTAAAACTGAGAAACCTGTGACACACAAACATTACAGAGCTTTCACTTATTAGAGGAAAACCATGACGCAACATTCTCTGTATAGTGATTAACATTACATGAACACTTAACATTAAAACTGAAGTATCAACACAACTTTGTGGTGATACAGTGTGAAGATAAAATGATTGCCAACCAATTATTAAGTGCCTGCAGCACTTGTCTCATCAAATATTCATAAGCATTGTATAGTCTGAGAAAGAGGAGGTACCAAAAGAAAAGTTTGTTAATAATCAGTTACAAACATGCACATTTTGGAAAAAGAAAGTCACCACTGGCATACAATGCAACAAAGATTTAGTTTTTTTACAGGCAAGTTTCGTAAATTTGTTTGATAGACCAGAGTCTGAAAAGAGTTGGAAAAGCCCATTTGAGAACATGCACAACATCATTTATACGTCATTTACATCCAGCAAATAGATCACGGGAAGCATACGCATCAGAAATTAAGCCAATACATAAGCTTGATTCAAATAACTTTGAGCGTGCATTTTCTTTTCTTTCTTTTTTTGCTCACCCAGTTGCTCCAGTACTGCAGTTGTGTTGGCTGAAAAATTCCCAGCATTCACGTGACACATGTAAACTCCTTTATCCTCAGTTCTGACACTCTTCAGTCTGAGAGAGAAGTTTCCTTTGAAGATTTCAGTGGTGAAGAACTCAACTCTGTCTCTGTATCGCTCATCTGATGAAACTATTTTATTCTTTTCAAAAACCAGAACCTGGATTATTTCATTTTTATATGTTTTCCTCCATGAAACCTCATCAATCTCTTCAGGTGTGATGTGAGAGTCTACAGAGCAATTCATAGTAACATCTTCACCCACATACGCAGATATGGGATGATTAGACCCTGATACCATCAGATGCTCTGGAAGAATACACAAAATATCAAGTCATACAATAAAGTGAAATACATTTGAAAATGTTGGCCAGAACTCAAAAGATTTTCACTCACCAACCGCTTTAATTTGAACCAGAGTTTCATCAGATTCCTGCTCGGTGTAAACCTTACATCTGTAGAAACCCTTATCTTCAGCTCTCACATCGTCCAGATGAAGGGAGAAGTTTCCATGTTTAATTTTATCAGTGAAGAAATGAGCTCTATCACGGTAATCCTGATACTGGGCTTCTGGTCGACTCTCATAATCTTGGAACACATGAACTAAAGTATTGACATCTGTTCGTACCCAAATCACCTTCAGTCCTTTCAAAGGTAAGGGTTCATCAACATAACAGGGCAAAACCACTGAAGATCCCAGAGGAGCGACCAGAGGACCAGAAGGACCTTTCACTAAGAACCCTAAAAACAAAACAGAAAACATTCAGAACAGAGGGAGATGAAGGAAATATTACATTTGAAGTCTCCATTCTTTTGATACGTCCTGCTTCCATGATGCATTTAGTATAGGCTACATATAGCCTACAGTAGCCTACCTGCTTGGTTTCAAAAGTATGTATGCATATGGCTATGTGTGAATTATACTGTACTTACCTTCACAGATCATAAATAGTGCTGCCACGAAAATGCATTTTTGTAAGTGCATTTTGAAATACAAAATCACGCAAAACACTACTTATCTGCTGTAAGTGAAAACAAAGTCATTCAGACATTAGGTGAAGAAGTAGCCGCACGTAGTCATTTTCTTTCACTTTCACTTAAACAGGTTTCAGAAACTTCCTGTAACTACGCGGGAGGAGGGTCAAGAGTGAAAGCAAGGAATATTGTGATGAAATGTGATCTGAAAACATTCAAATAAAAAAAGATCTAGTTCTACATTTCATAAATTCAGAAAGCGCACAGATTGAGGAAAGGACGTCTCAAGCCAGCGTATAGCAGTAGCCTACTATCTGGTGAAGAGTTGAGATTGAAATTTCCACATACATGCATACAAACAGTTTCTATTGATATGAATTTGGTGTAACCAATATGTTTCTTCACCAACATTTGTTAAACAGAAAAAAAATAGTGTACTTCAGACATCATTTATCCTGTAAATGCATGTTAGCAGATATTCATAATGTTTGTGATAAATGTACCTTTTGTAACATATCAGTTGAAGATATCGACGATTTTTTAATGCATATTGTTTTGTGTTGACTTTAAATTAAACAAGGCCCTTAATTTAGAACCTCATGATATTTTACTTTGTGTTCAAAACCCATATTTTTCATCATTACATCATTAATCTGTTAATCTTAGCAAAGTTTTATATTCATAAGTCAAAAATAATTCAAAATAAACCATCATGTAACACTGATCTTAAAATATATTTTGAACCCCTTTCTACTGAGAGATCACAAAATAAGAAGCTTATAAAAACAATAAAAATTCTAAAGCTTTTCATATGTAACTGCCTTAATATTATATAGCACTTTTTGTCCTGGTATTTTTTCTTTTATTTTAGTATTGATTATTTTTGTATAGTCTATGTTTATGTTCATTGTATGTTTTATTGTTGTTATTCTGTCTTACATGCTTTAAACAGTTTGGCATTGCCTTATACTTGCCTTGTACTTGTATGTGATGGAACTAAATTTGTCTTTTAAATCTTTCTTTAAATTTAAATCTATAGTCCTCTTTACATCTGGTATTAAGATCCGTCCACAGAGTTTGTGAAAACATCATGAGCAGGTCAGGCTAGTCAAAACATGTCATCACATCACATTTGAAAGCAGCAGCAAAGAACCACACACTTTGCTAGCTATCTGTCAAATCAAGAAACAACTGAAGAAGTGCATTTACACTTGTTGATTGATATGGGCATATGAAAAATATGTTGAGACATCATTATCGTAAGCACAAAAGTACTGTGCAGAACTAATGTATGTAAAACTCAAGTCTTCACAAAAGAACTGCTGAGATTTAAAAACAAAGGTCACAACATGAGTAAGCTCTGTTTTTTTTTAGAACTTTTTGTGGAATGTTTTAAATAGGCTACTTTATAGGGTTTATTGTTGCTACCTTATAGCATAGTTTAACGTTTAAGCAAACTTTGGACTGCACCTGCTGCCACGCATACGCACTTGATAGAAACACAAGAGGACGCATGAAGTTATCTCCTCAAACTCCTCGAGCGCATGAGAACTGAGAAATGTGAGGATTGTTATGAGCAACAAAGTAAGTGTGTACAATGATGCCTTAAGCTATTGGAAATGTATGTGCATGCTCAGGAAAAAATAAATAAAGAACGGGTCTCTTGTTGCTAAGAGGAGATATAGTTTGATGATGTGCCACATGGAATGTTCTTTCAGCATTTAAAAAAAAAGTTTTTAGTCACTTTAAGTCACCTATTTGAGTTTTTTCTTTACAAAAAGGAATAGGCCTAATGAGTTAATTACTGGTAGTCAAAATTCACATCAGATATTTCAAAATACCAAACAATAATAGTGACTGTTGTAAATGCAAAACATTCACTTTTTTAAAAAATAAATAAAATAAAATAAATAATTAAACGTTTGTAACCAAAAGCCTATTTCCATAAATAAATACATTTTAGTTTTACTGAGGAGAAAACTGGCTTCTGTAACTGAAAGCTGTCACTGCTTGAATGTACGAGTCAAACCTTTAAATACTATAAAACACCGTTGCACGGTATGTTCCCTAAATACCAAAAAAAACTTCATTGGTCCGAAAGTGCACGTGGACTACATTACCCATAGGCTCGCGTAGCCAGACCTTCAGACTGACGGCAACGTTCCGTGGGCGTGACGTCTGAGGCTGAGACTACATTGCCCATAATGCCGTATTGTAAACAGGAAGTGCGTCACGGAATTTCAAACCCGGAGAGCCCACAGCTCATACCGATTCAACACAGTGTTTCAGAATTACGTAAATAAACATCGTTTTACTTATTAATGTTTTGCTAGAATTAAAGTGCGGCTTCGTGTGTGGGTTCCGGTCGCAGAGACGCAGGATCTTTGACTGAACTGATTAATCACACTGAAGCTCTTCCCGTCCACAACAGATCTGAGGCATCTGAGATTGAGAAGTAATATCATCCATCATCCAGACAGAACCAGAACCGGGTCCAGCAGCAGAAGTGGATCTTTAACGGGTCCAGAGCAGGGTTTTAGTGATGATCAGCTGATCTCTTGTAGACGCTGTGCTGGTTTCCATTGGTAACGGGCACGCGCACACATTTCACCATAAACAGTCAGTTTCTCCTGCTGGGGATCAGACATGGTAAAAATCTGTTTTCTTATTAATAAAAGCACAATACGCATGTAAAGTCCAAGTAAAATTAATAAATGCAAAGTAATACAATATAGTGAAGCGAACACGAGGAGTGTTGAGGCGTAGCTACTAGTGTTTAACAGAGCTTAATGACATTAATTGATAAGGTTATTCAATATGTAATTATTTTAGACAGCTTGTAATCAAAAGGTGTTGCTATTTAATTTGTAATTTAGTATTAATTATGTATAATATGTTTAGCTAATTACTTTAAATATAATAATTCAGTGCATGTTGTTAATACAAATCCTGATCATGTGACATTAAAGACATTCTGTGGTGTAATAATACAATAATACAAATATAGTAATGCATTATTATAGTACAATAAATTACATAAACATTTATGTGCAAATTTCAATATTATCAGATGAGTTAGCTGAATTTGTAAAATGCATAAAAGGTGTTTAATTGTCTCATCTTCATCTTTTGCAGACTTCAAAACAGAAGAAGGGGCTCAGAAGTGAGTTTTTTGTTCAGCTCATATCTGTGTTTATGTCTCATATTTTTGTTTACGCTATTATATAAACGTGTAATCTTTCTCCCAGGCTCTATAGATGACGTGTTAGGAGATCTGCTGGGTGATGATGATGATGAAGGTATTATTCACTGATCTAGTCACAGTATTATTTAATGGAGGTTGAATGTGCTGTACCTGTTGTAAAGGTGAGTGTTTTTGGTCCACAGGTCCAGTGAAGGTGCGCTCACCTGCAGCTGTGTCCAGCAGACCTGCAGCCGTCCTCACGTCCCGCAGCGGGAAGAGGTGAGCGCTGCATCTGAAAGCTGATTGGTTACATTTGTTTAGATGGTTTGTGTGAAGCACTTGTGCTGAGCTTTGGGTTGCAACTCATAAGCAAAAACATATGAATGAATGAGGCATTTATATACCGCTTTATTGTGTATTGTTGTACACCCAAAGCTCTTTACAATCATGTGGGGGTCTCTCCTCAACCACCACCAGTGTGCAGCATCCACTTGGATGATGCGACGGCAGCCACAGGACAACGGCGCCAGTGCGCTCACCACACACCAGCTACAGGTGGAGAGGAGAGAGAGTCATAGAGCCAATCAAGTGGATATGCAAGTCACAGCATGAAATACACATGTAGCACAGCTGTTTACCACAAACCATCTAGAATAAACATCAACAGTCTGAGACTCAGATAGTCTGTCACCAGAGTAAATGTCTCATAAATCTGCTTTTTTTTTGCTTTCAGGTCGCTTCTGGATGATGATTTCTTCAGTAAACTGGCAAAAGAGGCTGAGAAAGATGATGAGGTGTGACACACGCTCATAATAAAAGCTGAAAATACAAGAATTGGTGCAGAAGTGAAACACTTTTAAATACTAATCATATTCAGTTAAGTTCATTTCTAACTTATAAATCACGTAAAAAATACATAGTATTCTAAAATGCTGGAGAAATAAAAGAAACTAAGATAAAACATGCAAAAGAAAAGTAAAATTCACTATTACATGTGTTCATACAGGAAATATTAAGAACTCACGTTTAACTCCTGTTTAGATAAATTGATCAAATTAATTATTTTTTTTAATGTCTGTAGTTTTTTTTTTTCCTTTCAGTTTAGTTTTAGTTGTTTTAGTAAATCAAGTTAAACTAAATAAAATGTTGCCTTGGCAACTAGATGAAATAAAATAAGCTTACGTTTTTTTATATATTTTTATATTTCAGTTAATGTTTACTTTAGGTAACAAATGTTTTTTTTGGGGGGGGCTTAATTTTACTTAAGGAGAATAACCCTGTGTCTACTAAACTGAAAACAAAGCACCTCAACACTTGCATCTCTTCTATAAAGTCTTAATTACATCTGTTTGAATTTGTGTCTCAGGGCTCTGACGTGTCTGAAGCCGATCCTGCCGCTCTGTTGGACAGCATGAAGGTGAATCTAGAAGATGCTGCTCTCTGATTGGCTGAAATATGAGATGTGACATCAACCTTATCACATCATTCTTTTTTTTTTTGTTCATTCCAGAACATGGATGATATGGATGCGGATCTGTTCAGCTCCAAGAAGAAGCCGAGCTCGGCTCCTGTTCAGAGGAAAGACTCCAAAAGAACAGAACCTTCTAAAGCAGGAGACAAGAGCAAAACCACAGGTCAACTTCTGTACACTGAGGTTTTAACAAATGATTTGATTCTCAGACGACTGTTTTTAAAATGTTTCATGTGTCTTTACAGAAGACATGGTTCCTGAAGACAAAAAGCCCAGTTCTGCTCCGGCCTCCACAGCGAGAGCTTACAAGAAGTTCAGCTTTCTGGGTAAGTGCAAAACCACTGCTTCTTCTCTTGACAGCATCTAACAGGTTTAAGGGCTTCATGAGGTGTTTTGAGGAATGATTTTTTCCATTTGCTCCATTTTCACGCTGCATGTGGTTCAGATGATGAAGGTGGAGGTCTTGATCCTCCTCCTCCTCCTGATGAAGGTATCAAAACACAGTGGGACAGTTGAGCTTTTAGCAAAAACTTTGTGAAAAAAACATCTGGAAACCCTGAAGTTAAACATGATGGCTGTTCTTTATGATTCACAGATAAAGTGGACGATTCGTTAGATGATTTACTGGATGACCTGGAACACAAACAGAAGACGACTAAGAAAACCGAGCCGCCATCCTCTTCCTCACCAGCCGCTCCTCAGAAAACAGAGACGGGTGAGAAAACAGTGACGCCTCTAAGATCTGACTCACTATAACAGAAGATAAACCCAGAGGCAGCTTGATGACGTCTCTTTCTGTTTATATGTGTTTTAACAGCATCTCCAGCACCTGCTGTGAAGAAGAGAGATGATCTGACATTTGACGATGATGAAGATGATCTGATGGACGCTCTGGGCTTTGGAGAAACACACAAAACACAAGGAAACGGAAAGTCACAGAAGAAAGACAGGTAACATGTCTGTGAAGTGTGAGCCTCTGCTGGTTTTATGCTGGGAGCTTTTAGGAGGTTTAATGAAAGTAACATTAAAACTGCGAATTGTATACAGTATATCATGTCACATACTGTATGTTACAATCTAATATATTGTGTAAAATCTTCCAGAAATGAACCTCAGAAGTGGAAAAGGCACCCAGTACTGAAGTGTTTTCTGATTGTTTGGGTTATTCATAGAGAATGAGACACTGAACCTGTTGTGATGTGTTCTCTATGATCAGTGATCCTCCTCTGAGAGCTCGCACACGACTGGATGAGATCCTGGGCCGAGGAACATCTCCTCGTCTGCTGGAGAGACCTGTCACGGGAGAGAAGAAAGACACGCCACAGACGGAGAAACCACCAGAGAAGAGCTCAGCTGGAAAAGGTGATACAGTCTCAACTGATACTGAATTACCAAATGCATAAATTAAATCAAAGCTCTTGAAATCAATAAACAAACACTAACCTCTGGTCCTGCTCTCTACAGCCTCTCTGATGGATGAGGAGGACTTCACGTTCGGCTCCTATCAGCCCACGATGGGCTCGACTCCAGAGGGCCGTCAGTCCCACAGACAGTCTGTCAGGTGAGAGTCCACACAGACACATTAATATACTGGACTGCTGACTAGCGGCTGACCGACGTGTCACATGGCACAATGTCCACAAAATTGATTCTTTTACAAATTATTAGCTCAAAATTTGCTAAAATACTAAAAAACAAATAAATAACAGTATCAATGATTTTTGAGGATGGAGACAAGCCAAGTAGATTTATCATTGTAGTTTGTTCTGCATTGTTAATACAAATATATATTTATATAACTATAGAGCTGTTTCATTAAAATGAACTCTGTGTTGCTCTGTATGGTGTCAGATTCTCGACTGAAGACGTGAGCGTTCACTCGCCCGAGCACAAACCCAAACCCTCCGCACACGCAGCCCGGCCCAGATCAGACTGGCTCGGCCTGAAGCAGGACGAAGAGGAGCAAAAGATGGAGGAACCCAAACAATCAGCACCAGAGACCCTGAAGCCCCCGGCGTCACCGTCCTCAGCGGCCCGTAAAGAGACGCCCGCTTTAAATACATCAGAACCACCGGCAGCACCCTCGTCTCCTAAAACCATCTCAAAACCAGTGAAGAGAGACGAAGACGAGGAAAACGACTGGCTCGCTGGAGCACTGAGCCGCAAGAAAACACAGTCAGTGAGCCAATCAGAAGACAGAGAGAGGAAACAGGAAGTTTCATCAGGTCTGGGGGAGGAAGTGGACGTGTTTGTCAGGTGAGTGTTTTTAATGAATGTTGGGTAGGAATGGATCATGATGCACTGAGATTTGCTCAAATGTGTGACGTATTTGCAGCTCTAAATCAAATGTGCCTTTAGCCCCACGAAGACGACAGGACGAGTCTCCCGTCCCAAACCCAGAGCCCAGGTATAGTTAATACAGAGACAGTCACTGCTGGAAATGTGGTCATGTGATTTATACTGGACTAAATGAAGTGTGTGTGTGTGTGCTTTCCAGCAGAGAGTCCACTGGTGTCTCCGTCCAACACAACACGAGCTCAGAAACCCAACACAAACCTGGTACAGTGAAACACAGCACTGTTAAATCTCTTATAGTTTCTACAGTTACGGAAAATATCAGGGAGTTTTAAAATTGAGATTTCCATTCCTGGAAAAGTCAAGAAATTTCTATAGTGAATATAAAAGTTAGTAATTTTGCTCAACTATAAAATATTTAATTGGCAAGAAATTGCTCTTTTCACAAAAGAAAACACAAAAGCACAAAAATTACATTTTGAAGAATGTGGGTAACCAAACAGTTGATGTAGCCATTGACCTTTTTTTTTTTTTTAAGAAATTGAGAAAAAATATTTTTTTCAAATCCCTATCTACTAGATCGCAAATGACTGATTAAGTCATGGGGTCTACAAATATTGTTTTGGAGTCAAAAAGGTTGAGAAGCTTTTTGATTTAGAGAGACAGTTCACAAACTTTCACAAAATAAATCTATTAAAGTTATGAGAAATCATAATGGTGATCTATCACCACTTTTCTTAGTTATTCGGTTATTTCCTCTCAGCAAACACCACTCCAGCATCTGTTACCAATCAAACGCCTGAAAACAACCTTATAAAACAGACCTCATCCCTAAACAACACAATTCAATACTCAGTGTATTTCAGGCCCTGTTTCTCACTTAATCGTGTCCGTCACGCCCCTCAGCCCCTCTTCACCGGTTCTGTCCCATACCAGGACTCAATCAGACCCTCTCTCCACAGTCCAGAGAGCCTAAATCACAGCCCTTTAACTCAACCAGCAGCACACAACACCAAGCCACACGCTCAGGACCCCAGAACACCCTCAGGACGGGACGTCCAGACAGAGACGCCCCCTCAAACCCTGTCCAGGGGTGGCATGTGCCTGCTCTAGCGCCCCCTGCAGTGTGGAGTAGGTGCTACTAGTGTAGAGCAGGAGTTTATCATGACAACTATTACATCAAGCTAATGAAAACAAACAGAAATACGAAGGAAATAAAATGGGAAACCATGTTCTACATAAAAAAAACACATATTCCATAGTGTGAAGATAATAATGTGTTTTTAAAACTGCTGTTGTTTCAGTGTTTCCACAGAAGTCTCCTGCAGAGGGCGCTGTACCTGCAACACAAACACACACACCTCTGTCTGCAGACAGTCTACAGCAGCTTCTCATACAACAACAGGTGACACACACACACACACAGATATAATACAAAACATGCTGTAATGCTGATTAATGTAATGTAATGAAGGGTTGTGTGTTTATGTGTAGCTGCCTCAGTCTCAGCTGTGGGGTCTGAGCAGCTCTCTGGACTCACAGAGACTCAGAGACACGGACCATCAGCATGACGTGACATCACTGCAGAAACGCATCCTTCAGCTGGAGGGACAGGTACGGTTACCTCAGACTGATTGTTCAGGAGACTCCCGCTGAATGCAGATACTGAGACTGCGTCTTTGCTCAGGTGAGGAGTTTACAGCTGGAGAGAGACGAGAATCAGATGCTGTTAGAGAGTGTTCAACAGAGACACAAACAAGACACTGAGCTCATGGAGAACATGCACAGGTAACACACACACAGAGGTAACACACTCTCTCTGTCTCTCTCTCACACACACACACACACACACAAACAGGTAATTTAAACAGCCACTCTCTCTCTCTCTCACACACACACACACACACACACACAGGTAACACACACACACACACAGGCAGCGGAAATACAGGTATCACACACACATACAGGTAACACACACACAAAGGTAACACAGAGAGGCAGTGGTAACACACAAAGGCAGCAGTAACAAAGAGGTAAGACACACAGAGGTAACACACACACACAGGCAGCGGAAACACACAGGTAACATACACACACAGAGGTAACACACAGAGAGGCAGAGGTAACACACAGGTAAGACACACAGGCAGCAGAAACACAGGTAACACATACACACAGAGGTAACACAGGTAACACACATGTAACATACACACTTACACAGAGGTTACGCACAGAGATGCAGTGGTAACATACAGGTAACACACACAGAAGAAGCAGTAAAACAGAGGTAACACACATACGGAAGCAGCGGTAACACACATGGGTAAAACACAGAGGTAATGCACAGAGAGGCAGTGGTAACACAGGTAACACACACAGAAGAAAAGTTAACACACAGAGGTAATACACACACGGGTAAAAACACACACAGAGGTAACACACAAAGAGGGGCAGCGGTAAAACACAGGAAGCACACACAAGGAGCGATAACACATAGGTAACAGACACACAGAGGTAATACACAGAGATGCAGTGGTAACATGGGTAACACACACAGAAGAAGCTGTAACACACATGGAAGCAGCGGTAACACGCACATGGGTAAAACACAGAGGTAATGCACAGAGAGGCAGCGGTAACACACAGAAAACACAGAGGTAACACACCTGTAAGAGTATCATTTGGTGTAATGTATATGCTCTCATCTCAGAGCTCGTGTGAAGCTGCTGGAGGAATCGGCCGCTCAGCGAGAGCTGCGCTCGTGGCAGGAGAACGAGGACCTGGCGGAGAGACTGGCTGTGGTCACGCGTCTGACGGAGCAGGAGAGAGCGGAGATGCAGACGCAGCAGCAGCGCAGACTCACACAGTGCCAGCAGGACAGAGACAGAGAGGTGGAGAGACTCAGAGACCTGCAGAGGTGATGCACACATGCTCCCTGAAAGTTAAAAGTGTTCAATTATTTAATTATTAGTGTTTCATAATAATAATGATAATAAAAAAAATTGCACAAAGTTAAGTCATTTAAACCTGACTATGGTTACAGAAAAAAAAATAACCAACCCACCTGAGTGTAAAACAGGCCATTCATTAACTTGTGTCACAGGAAGTCCATCCTGGAGATGAAGAGAGATCATGAAGAACAGATCCAGCGTCTGAAGAAACTGAAGGATGAGGAGATTGATGCGGTGACCAGTGCCACGTCTCAGACCAGGTCCTGCATGTCACAGATGAGACGTCCCTCAGCGGTTTGAGCCGGATCTCATGGTGTGTGTGTGTGTGTGTGTGTGTGCAGGTCTCTGACGGTGGTCATCGAGCAGATGGAGCAGTTCTCCCGCAGGCTGGGCGATCTCTCGTCTCGGGTGGAGAGTTCACATGAAAACACGGCGCAGGGGCTGGAGATCGGAGCCAGACAGAGAGACGAACAGCTCAGAGGTACAAACATAAGAACAAGCATCTCCAGATCTTTGCAGAACGGACCAGCGGATCTGAATCTGTCATTCGCTCTCAGTCCTGCAGGAGCGCTTGAGTCAGCAGCAGCGTGAGATGACTGAAGAGAGATCACGACTCAAGGAGGTCATCGCCAAGATGGACACACAGCTGGCCGAGCAGCAGAGACAGCTGGAGAAGGTCAGGAAACCCCTCTGAATCCACATGACAGGTTTAGTCTGAACATGGAAACATGAACGTATGAGAGTGTTAAACGTGATGTTACTCTGGTTTGTGTGTTCAGGAGCGCTGGCGGGTCACGTCAGAACAGGCCAAAGCTGAATCATCTCTGCGAGGACTGGAGGAGGAGAGACGGACCATGATGAAACAGTTCAGCATGGAGAGAGAGGAGCTGGAGAGGGCAAAGGTCAGACGCAAAACGACATCACTCGATAAATATGAATTTAATTATTAATCCACATCAACCCTTACTGGACTCATTTCATGTGTCAAGTTAGAAGCAAGCAATGTAATGCAGTTGAGGGGTAAGATAGAAAAAAAATAACTATATAGAGCCAGAAAAATCATAATATCAAAATAAAATGAATTATTACCATGAACAACATTTTTAATTCCAGTGTGTTGTATTCTGCAAAAGTATGGTACAGGATAGGTGTCTGAAATCACACTACACATAAATGAACACACACATCTGTCTGTCTGTGTCAGAGCGCTCTGCTGGAGGAGCAGCAGTCCGTCATGCAGCACTGTGCAGAAGAGCGCAGGAAGCTGGCGGCCGAGTGGAGCCGCTTTCACACACAGGAGAAACAGCGTCAGGAGCGCGTGGAGAGAGAGGCCAGCCGAGCCATAGAGAGAGACGCAAACAGAGAGGGGTCCATCTTCAGCATGGCACAGGTCAACACAGCACTGCCAGCTCATATCACAGTACAGGCCAAAATATGGATCATGCTGTTACAGCTAATATTAATCATGATGAACAATACAGACATTTTTGAACCTATATGAGCCTAAAAGTGATAATGAATTTGTATGTAATGAATTGAGCTAGGTGCTAATGTTTACATGCAAACACAAACAGCACAATGTTAAGTAATATAGTAGTTGTGTATCTCAGTGCTATGAAACCATATTGGTGATTTCTCACTATTTTTCACTTTATTACGCACAATTCCAAGTTACCTTACTATTGTCAGTTAACATATCACAATAAAGCAATATTTTGGTTCAGCCAAAATAGATAAAAATAAACAAATACATTTTCCTAAATGTAATAAATAACAACAATTCAGTACAGTAGAAATAGCAAAAAAAAAAAAAAAAAAAAATATGAATGAATGAATTGCATTCTATGATCTAAAGTCAGAATTGCAGCTTTGTATCTCGGAATGCAATTTAAATCTTATCTTTCTGACAATTAAAGTCAGAGTTTTAGTAGAAAACTTCTAAGAAATAATGTTAGAATTCTGAGGAAAAAAAGTATAAATTGCAAATATATAATATTTTACATTCAAGAGTTTTAATATTTAAAATGAAACAGCACCCAAAATATTTTACAACATGCAGAATAAATAAAAAGTGATTTCAATGAAAAAAAAAAGATGTAGGATGATTTAATATATTCATATATATTTTTTACAATAGGCCTATATAATATTTATTAGTACAGTATTTAGCCCAATATAGTATGTTTTAGTATTTATTAATATTTTGAATTAGTTTGTATTTTAATATTTGTTGCTTTCATTTAATTTAAATTTAGATGTGTTTAAAAAGTAAGTCACATTATTTATAAACTAAAATTTAGTTTTAATTGTATTACGGTAATTTTATAATGTGCTTTCGCCATTTTTAGTAGTTTTTAGTTTACGTTTTTCATCAAATATTTATATTTTATTTCAGCTTTATTTAAAGAAAAAAAATGTTAATAGTATTAGTTAACAATAACAAGACTGCTAACGTTTAATACAAGATGAAGTTTATACAATCAGCTGCAGGCGGTCACATGAGAGAAGTTCAAAAGTAAGAGGGACTGGTGACATCAGATGAAAGGAAGGTGCAGTGATTAAATGACA
Source organism: Schizothorax lantsangensis (assembly GCA_027422415.1). Lineage (NCBI taxonomy): Eukaryota > Metazoa > Chordata > Actinopteri > Cypriniformes > Cyprinidae > Schizothorax > Schizothorax lantsangensis. The sequence goes on from JAPDDO010000062.1 coordinate 46,555, forward strand.
TGTTTCTTGTGTGATACTCAGGAGCAGGCAGACCTGAAGCTGCGTGCCGGAGAGCTGAAACAGAAGGAGGAAGCGCTGCTGAGAGAGAGAGACAGTCTGGAGAAACTGAGACAGGAGCTGGACGCTGAGAAAGATCGACTGAGCGCCGCAGCTCTGAGACTCAAGACACGAGCGCAGGAGGTGGAGAGCTTCAGTAAGGTAAAACACTACAGCAGATCTGTGTGAGTGAGTGTGTGACGCTGATCATGTGACACTGAAGCGTTCCTGTGTCACAGCTGGCGTCCGAGCGCTTTGAGGAGGGAGAGCGAGCGCTGAGAGAGACCAGACAGGTGGAGGCCGAACATCAGACACGACTACGCAACATCCACACGCAGATGGAGAGACTACGACAACAGGAGCACAACCTGCAGCAGGTCTCTCTCTCTCACACACACACTCACCACTGACCACAACCACCGTCACAAAATGACTTTAAAATAAATACATGTAAATGATATATGGGTCAAACCCAAGAGAGGTTTCAAGCATCAAAACAATACAAGTTTAATACAGCTTTACATTTCTTACGTAGGCTAGAATGTGTTCGGTCATTTTAAATCTTCACAAATATTTGCCACTATCCTTTAAACCACTAGATCTTACCCATTTGTCAGCAAGACATTTTTAGTTATTTAAAATATAATACATTTTGTATGATAATTTTTTATTTTAAGTATTTTGATAAGTACAGGTCAGAATAATCATATCTCAAAATAATAATGAATCAATGAACCATTTGAACAATATTATTGATTCAAATGGACTGTGCAAACAAACTGATTCATTAAGATGAACCAGACATCCCAAAACTACACACAGTCTAAGAGAGAGCATATTTGACTGTGATGACAACAGTTTTGTGATTCTACACCACTGTTTGATGGAGATGTAGCGTGGTACTGGTAAAGCTGCACTGTATTGAAAACAGCTGAACTAATGATAAATGTAGTTCAGTTATCTAGTTCCTCATGGCTGTGTAACTCTGCTCATGTGACCTGCAGGAGCGTCTGAGGATGACGGATCATCAAAGAGACATGGAGCGACTGAGACACACTCTTCCCGTCCATCCGGGGCCACCAGCGCCTCTCATCACAGGTAATCTGTTCATTCAGACTCACCGCAGGTGTTCAGTGTGTCCTACAGTCAATCATGTGTGTGTGTGTGTGTGTGTCAGATTTCTCTCCAGCATTAGCCAGCACACACCTGACCCCTGCTGTGAACCCGCTGCCTGCTGAACTACACGCCCGCCTCGCCCTCATCAAACACACCGCTGAGAAGGTACAGAAACACACGTTCACTTCAGCTCACAAATTACCCAGTTCCCCAGTGATGACGGTGTCCATTACAGAGGACTGCAGCAAAGCACTCCACATTAAAAAATAAACACTCCAAAATACAATAAATAAAAAAGTAATAAAATTAAAAGATCTCACCACGTGTCCCAAAAATATAAAGCAAAAGTTCAGTTAAGCAAAAATAGCTAAAAAAATAAAACAAATATTGAAATGTGCAAAAATGAATGAATAAATACTTCAAAAGGTAAAGGTATCACCATATAAACAAACCAGAACAATCCTCACATAAATGCCAAAGTAAAGCCAAGTTTCTGAACAGCTCCAGTGAAAAATCCAAATGCAAGAATTCAGCAAAAATAGCCCCAAAAAACAAATATTCCAATATGCATTCCAATAAATTAATAAATAGGCCTGCATAAAAAGGATCTCACTCTATTTCCTATTGATGTTACAGCCAACAATTCAACGGTACATAGCCTACATGTGAATAAAAAAAAGAGCTCACAGGTTTATTTTATTCATATATGAAATGATTAATTCAACCAAAAATATAAATGCAAAAAAAAAAAGTAAAATACATAACACTAACATGGTATATAAACATTAAATGCAAAATAAGCTTAAAAGTATGTTATACGCATATATATAAAAATTAAGTGAATAATTCAATGTATTAAACAAACAATAATTCTCATAAATGACAAAGGAATGCCAACAGGTCCTGAACAACCAGTCAAAAAATACTAATAGAAGGAAAAAAGTCAATATTCAAAAAAAATTACTTAAAATAAAACTAATGTTGAAAGATCTGACAGCAATTTGGAATGACTCCAGTGAAAGATGAAAATAAGCAACAATTCAATCCCTGGAGTCCATTTGCTGAAATATGCAGAATATAGTACAGCTAGTGATTTTAGGATGAATTAAACTTTTCTTTTAAATATTAAAAAGATGAACAGAAGGCAGTATTATATTTAGGTTTTTCATTTATTTGTGACGAGTCAGACTATTTTTGTCCCCATTGGATTCCAACAGAAGGCCCAATTATGAGAAATCACAAAATGTTTAATCTGTCAAATTATCAGATGAAGTATACTAAGATGCCTATTAAAATAGTTAGTGAAAGTGACATACAGCCAAGTATGGTTACCTATACTCAGGAATTCATTCTCTGCATTAACCCTTCCAAAGTGCGCACACACACCCATGACCTTTGGGTTACGAGTCCGACTCTAACCATTAGGCCACGACTTCCCCCGTTAGTTGTAGTAAGCTGCATAAACCACTAAAATCTTTAGGAAGTTGTTCATTTTAACAACTTACATTTTGAGGTAATGTTTAGCCATTATTGCCTCAGAGCAAATCTTGCCCCTAAATTGGCAACATCCCACCCATTCTAATGGTTTCTGGCCATTTCTCTAACAGGACAGAGACTACCTGCAGGAGGAGCAGTACTTCCTGGACACTCTGAAGAAAACCTCATACAACTCAGCCTTCAACACATGACCACACAGAGAAGGAAATTGTTTTGATATGCTTTATTTGATAATAAAATAAACATTGTAAAAAGAGGTTTCCAGGTCCAACGTCAATCCCCAGCATTCATTGAATGTTATGTTACATGTATGAAAAATAAAAAAAAGTTGATTAAAAAAAAAATCCCCAGCATTCATCAGTCACCATGGAGCGCACCTGCAAAAATTGAAAAATGAGTCACTTCAGTTAAGTGATTTTTATAGTTATTAAAAAAAAAAAAAAAAAAAAAAAAAAAAAAATCATTGAGCAAGCCTCAGATTACCAAAACTCAACACAAGTTTTTCAGACAGGGATAACTTCTCTCATCACAGGCTTTAATGAATAAACGGTCTAAATCAGGGATGTCAAACTCAGTTCCTGGACAGCCGGAGGGCCCTGCAGTTTAGATGCAACCCTAATTAATCACACCTGATCCAGCTAATCAAGTCCGTCAGGCTTAATTGAAAACTACATGGTATGAGTGTTGGGGCAGGGTTGGAACAAAACTCTGCAGGGCTGCTGCCCTCCAGGAACCGAGTTTCACACCCCTGGTCTAAACCCTGATCTTGGGTCCGATTGCTTCTTTATGAGAGACTATTCTGACAAAAAAGCATTTGGACCATTTACGACCCAGAATTTATAGTAAAATACTAATAAGTACAGCTCTAGATCCAGGTGATTCAGGACACTTCATGGTGGTTTCAGCTCCATCTGTACAGACAAAACATGCATCAGAAGGGTTTTGTTAAAGGTTACAGAAGCAGATTCATCTCGACTAAGGAAGATGCAGCCAAACATGCACGAGTAAAAAAAGTTGTTTAAATATTTACCTGATCAGTGCTGAATCAGCATTTAGATGCATGTTTCACCTGTTGAGAGAAATCATTTGATCAGATATCCGTGTCCAGAACAGTGATGCACTTCATATCTGCACGTGGTGTGTCTCAGAATGATTTGCTTTGCCATCGTCAGTTATCGCATCAGACGGCACTTCCTATTCAGCAGTTTCATCACAGAACACAGCTCCACGATCAAAACCGCATGCATTTGAGTTAACTATACGTTTCTAAATACACTATTTATAAAGAAACTTAACCAAGTTAAAACAGCTAATTACTTAAGTTCTTCCTTAAAACGTCGTAATACACTGAAATATACGAAAATAAATTTGAATACCCACCATTTTCATAAACTGAGCTTAATTATCACGCAGTAAACCAGCCAGCAGATAATCATGATCGAGTCACATTGAATCCAGCCTGCAGAAAAACAAAGGAAACCCCGTTAAACACTGAACACCATTACAGTGCTTAAAATCAGTGTACATTAATAAAAACAGCTTTGAACGACAGACTTACATGTATCATGGTGGTTCGCACGCGCTGCGATCGGATCCTCGCGTGTAATTCATTATGAACACGCTTTATTTGAGCGGATTTGCTCTCTGTGTCTGAGGAGGCACTAACACGCACGTGCTGCAGAAGGAAAGAGAGCGAGGAGCAGGGAGCGTCCGCTTTTATAGCGCTTGAGCCTCACGACCACGTGACTAGGGGTGCGTTCCATTCGGTAGTGATCATCCCTGTGCCCTATTCCCTTCGAAGGTGAGCTTTGGAGGGCTCAAAGGTGTAGCGTTCGAAATAACGGTCACTTGGAATTCACCTATTGAGACACGTATATTGAATTCTGTTTGGAATGATCCCACAGCGTAGCTTTCATTAGTGTTTTCTTTCCAAGTGCCCTACGAAGGCAGCATTAATGAGTTTGGCGCGCTGGAAATGCCATGTGGAAACCGTAATGCGTGCTGGGAAAGAAAAGCGCTTTACAAAATATAGGTATTAAAAATAACAAATAACTAATTGAACATAAAAAAAACAAAAACATAAATCACATTATTGCAACGTAATTGTAATTCTACATTTTAAATATGTTAAAAAAAATGTGATTAATTTATCCACTGCACATGTTTTCACCCCCTATTTAGATTTACAAAATAAAGGTCATTAAAACAATGAACAACTACATGAAAAAATTACACAGTCATATAATTGCATATAATGGGTAATAATAATAAACATACCTCGTTTGTAAAAACTAATTATGTCTAAATAGTTTGAGTGTCTAAAAGCTATGACGCTAACAACCAAGGGAAGGTGAAGTTTAATCAGATGTCCAGTCTCACAAATGCTTGTTTTCACCAGTAGTGGTTTAGTAAGCTATACTGGTTTCAAACACCTTTCAAACAATATCTGTTGGTTAACAAATTAACACAATGAAACCGCATATTAAGACATGTCAACTGTATAATGACAGAAGATTTGAACTGAGAGTTGGAATAATTTACGTAAATGTTATCGGTTTATAATTTTTTTTGAATATTGAGATAAGATTTTATTTTTGAGTAGAGCCGAAAGTGTAACGTAACTTTTTTTTTTTTTACGCACAGCCTTTCAAAATATACTTCATTTGATAGCGTGCATGCACATTGGCGATCGACACATGCACACTAGAAACTTGATCCTTGTGTAGTGCCTGCGCCTTTTCTCTCCAAACATAATGAGTGATATAAATGTCTTTATACTGGTGTAAACTAGAGTTGCAGGTATCTTTTAACGGAGTGTCTATTTACACTAAGTGCAAATAGCCCATCTTGTTGGCAAAGGCTATTTACACTAACTCCCAGGGCCGTAGCTAGAGGATTGGGGGCCCCCTGAAAAAATATTGATGTGGGCCCCCCCACACACACATATCATATACTGTACAATACACAAGCATGGAACCAAATTGCATGCTTTTTTTGTGGTTTTCATAATATCTCAGTTATACAACTAATAAAATATTAGAATTATTCACAGAACATGGGCCTATATAGTAAAATTCCTGGATTTTGTGGGGCCCCCTGGGCAGTGGGGGCCCCTAGAATTGTCACCACCTTTCACCCCACTAGCAACGGCCCTGCTAACTCCGCCCACTAATGTGTGATTGAGTTGGTCAACACTAAAACAAGACAATAGCTCAGCATCAGTTTCAGTGGCGTAGATAGTAAGGTGCATGCATCTTGACACGGTCGACCCGAGTTTGAGTCCGCCTTTTGCCGAACTTTTTTTCTACCTTTTCAAATCTCATATCGCATCAGAAAGGCATTTATTTTCAATAAAAATGAAGGAAATAATCAAAAAGTTGAAAATAAAATATCGGGTAGGGTTAGGGTAGGTGTAGGGAGGGCTTTATTGTCCCAATAAGGTGGCATCCATTTAATAATTTGAATTAAAACTATAATTTACACTCAATACGTTATTATTGCATATTGTTTTATAATGTACTACAATACTGAGGTGCAGATAATTGCTATTTATTTGCAATAAGCAGTATAAAATCTTGCTATTTTAACAGTGTAAATAGAATCCATTGCTATTTGCACTTAGTGTAAATAGCATCTATCGCTAAAAAAATATGCTATTTGCACTTAGTGCAAATAGCCGCTGCCATCTTTTAATTGCCTCACACGTCTCGTCAACATCTATTGTTCTGGGTTAAGGCTAGAAGGGATACATCCCCTAAATGTTTAGGAATCAATACAAACGCTTTGTGCACGAACGTCAGCTCCAGACAAAGTAAGTATCATGCGTTTGTTTTCCAAATTGCCTTTCTGAAAGAGCTTCTTGGCACTCTGTAAGGCTTATTGCTAAAGCTATCATTAGGCGCATTTCCATTATCCTTCAAATTGCGCAAATTAAAATTGCGAATTGAAAATACGCCTAATGGAAGCGCGTCAATTTCGCAAAAACTCCCATATATCGCAAAAAAGTTTTTACGCTCGCATGAGGTGGTTTTTCAGGCAAATCGAAAAAGGAATATTTCGCAAATGGAAAGTTTTTTTTCGCATTTACAGGTCACATGGTGTATGTAAAAAGTCAGATAATCATTCGTCAATGTACTATAACCTCCAAGAAACACTTCATACGTGGTCGCTCTCGAGTATAAGAGGCTTTCCCTGCCATTAATGCTTAGACAATTTACACTGCACACATCTGCGGTGCAGTGTGGCTCTGATACGGCCACTGAAGCTGACTGCGGCCACTAGTCAGTGCATGTGTTCCAGCCATGCCACGCATGTTTCTGAAGTGGCTCTCCGTGCTGCTTCTGTAAAGATACACGCTTAAGCCTCCTTTGAATAAATACATCCAAAATCCGTCAAATCTCACCAAAATACGTTGCCATGACTTATCGCGAGAAGCAAAAGGTTACGTTTTAGTCGCATAACATTGGTTAATGGAAACTGCCATCATTTCGAAATACTTTTTTATCGACATTTATAAAATATCGCCAAAGTTTTGCGCAAATCTGTAATGGAAACGCACCTATTGTCTCTGTGTGTTTTCACTGATGCTGCCTTCAAGTGCTGCCAGAATGACCGTGAATAGGAATTTGATAGTTAAAAGTTGCATATGAAAGCAATGTGAGTCGATCGCTTGAAGTTGTCAAGCTCATAATCAGAAGTGGGACTTATAAAGTTTGTGATAGCATGAGACCAGCTATGTTGTTATTTTAATCCTGCCGTGCTCCCCGTCTGTGTAATTCATAAACGTGAATGTATTATGCACAGTAAAATCAGATGACTGACTTTGAAACCGAGTAGTTTTCTGTAAAGATAACAGGCTTGTACTAATAGTGGAATGTTTATTTGCAAAGGCTAGCACTGCTAATGCCTGAGCTTGAGCTCTTGAAGCTCCGCCCTCTTCTCCAGGAGCAACAGCTCATTTGCATTTAAAGCAACACACTCAAAACAGCGCGTTTTGTCTCATACCCTAAAAGTGGCAATTTTAACAAGCTATAAAAAAATGTATGTGAGGTATTTCGAGCGAAAACTTCACATATACGCTCTGGGGACATCAGAGACTTATTTTACATCTTGTAAAAAGGGGCATAATAGGTCCCCTTTAAATATGAAATGTCTGTTTAATAATGTGGTTTGTAACATATTTTATATTAATTTTTTTTTTTTTTTTTTTTTTGGAGAGCTTGTAAATAGAGGCCAGTAAGACACTAACTATACTCATCCTTTTAATTACACAAATGTCTTGTTAAAAATCTACAAATTGATGAAACTGATCCGAGATCAGGTAAAAACCATAGACGCTGGTTCAATGGTTCACCACTGGGGGCGATCTCAATGAACTCGCTTAAAAAATAAAATAAAGTTGTGATCACGAGAAAACACCTTTTGTTATGTGAGATCACGAGAAAACGAGAAGGAAAATAATAATAATGCATGGTCGCTTAGAACTTCCGTACTATTATGGTAATACTGTGTTTTATATATATATATATATATATATATATGTACCAGTGTTATTGTACCATCATTGTTATGCTTTTATAAGTTTATTAATATTGTAAATTAGTTTTTTTGTTTGGATTTTAGTTAGTTTTAATATTTTTAATTTCATTAGTTTTATTATTTTAAATGTTTTTGTAATTTTATTATTTTTAAAAAATTGTCTCGTCTTTATTATTATTTATTTCACGTTTATTTAATTTTATTTCAGTTAATGTTTATTTCAAGTAACACATTTTTCCACTTTTTTTTTGGATATGTACCACGGTAGGTCAAAGTGTTTTATTCATTCACACATGGTCACGGTATTCTTTGAAGTACTTCAGAGATCACAGTCCTCACACAGCGTTTGTTAGTTATCTCAGGAGTGTCACGCCCTTTGCCTCCATTATTTTAATGTCATGCCACTCTTCCGTCACTAGGGAGAGATATGAACTCTCTTTCTCTCACATACACACACACACATATATGTGTTTAACGAGCGTACCGAGGCAGCACGCACTCACTGCAGCACCGTCCCGCCGCGGGATGGATGAACCGGACGCGGCGCGTCAGCGGAACGGGCCCGCCGCGGGCGTGCGCATGCACGGCTTGTTCATGGACACGGACACCGGGCGGCTCACAGTCGCGCTGACTCTGTCGGACAGCTGCCTGACGGTCCAGAGGATCAGCTGCGCTTCACCGCCGGAGCACCTGGACCTGCGCGACTGCCTGGGGAGCCGAGCGCACCGGGGCGAGCGCGAGGAGAAGGGAGCGCAGCTCTGCGTGTATTTCTACGCGTACCGGCGCCGCTGGATGGCCTGGGGTCCGGTGCGCCAGAGGGACGAGCGGCGCTTTCGGCTCGCGCTCGGTACGGAGGAAAGCGATGAGGACGCGAGCCTGCGCGAGGCGGAACGCTGGGCGCGCGCCATCAACACCGCGCGGCGTCCGGAACACACGCACGGTGAGAAACCAACTTAATACAGAGTTCAAACTCTCGTTCACGCAATAGACAGACAGGTGAAATGGTGTCTTTCATGAGCGTGTTCGATAACACTTTGGAACAATAACATCAACAAACATTGCACCCCTGCTAAAAAAAAACAAACAAACACTAGAAACCATCACAGAAATTCTAATGGTTTGCACTACAAATACCATTACACACCATCAACTTTTAACCATTAAAACCATTAAAATGGTTTCCTGTAGTGTGTTTTCTGACATATTCCATTAGGATTTATTGGATTTAACAAGCCACCAATAGAAGGCGATCAATTAGAGACCCACAGGGTCCATTACAGTTTCCAGTAAAACCAATACCCTACAGTTCCTATTATAACCAGTAAAGCCATTACAAATTCTGTGATGGCTTCTATTGTTTTTTTCAGCAGGGACAACTCTTTAAAAAATATGATCATGCTAATACCATGGTTTTTTTGCACATAGTAGGCCTATATCGATAATATGTTGTCAGTACCATGGTACATAAATATGTTAGTCATTCAGTATTTATATTTTGTATTGTCATCTCTGTACCATGGTACTACCACAGTACTTTTTGTAAAAAGGATATCCAAAATATGTTTTGCTTGCATTAAGCTCTAAAAGTGTTATTTCTGAACGTTTTGAAATCTTTTTCGTCGTTATATGAACGATAAGGAAACGGTTGATTTCTTCATTTTGCAAACATGTTCTCTGAACTTTCTGGCACAAGTAATTACATTAAAAAAACGTTGGACAAACGTTCTAATAAAACCTTTCAGGAAAAGAAAAATCTATCAATTAACAATCTGTAAATATCATTTTTAGAGTTTTTGAATGTTTTGAGAACATTATTACATTTACATTTATGCATTTAGCAGACGCTTTTATCCAAAGCGACTTACATTGCATTCAAGTTACAGTTTTACATTTGACCAGCTCTTGCTTTCCCTGGGAATCGAACCCATGATCTTGGCGTTGCTAGTGCCATGCTCTACCAGTTGAGCTACAGGAAAGCATTATTAAAGACCAGATAACTTTGAACAAACATTCTATTAACACTACTGGAAGAACGTTCGTTCATAACTTTGCCAGAACGCTCTGAGAACGTTCCCTGATGGTTAGTTACTAGTAGCCTACTAGTTGTTAGAACTCGCTTTAACCAGTGACTAATAACAAGTACAGTGAAAACACAGTGATACCATGCAAACGGTATGTGAGTGTGGTAATCATTCAGAGGTGAATATTTTCACTGTGTCAGCGTGACATGTCTGTTTCTTACATTCACAAGCGGTTTCACCTGTTCGACGTGTGATGATGAGGTGTGATGGTTTGCCAGGAGGAAAATATGACAGCTAGATGACATACTGAACTAGTCTGACCTGTTACTGTAGTTCATGCGGTAGATCACGACTGGTTAGTTATAAACCTGAAATGTGTATGTTTTTAACATCTGATAGAGATAGATATGATCTTGTTGGGTAAGATTGTATAAATCATGAATTAGAGAGTGTGAGATGATGCTCAGATGTGAAGAGATGCTGAGAGGACACGAGGTGTCTCCCGCAGACATATGGGACACGTCCATCTCCATCTGTCCGCCCTCATGTCCAACACTGAGGGGTTTAACCCTGTGAAGCCTGACATGAAATAATAAAACTTTAGACTAGATAAATCTTTGCATGTGTGTCTTCTGTTGCGGAGTATCATATTTGATTCATCAATGGCTCATATAGTACAGTGACAATATGGAGGAAAAAATGCCTTGTTTTATTCAGAGGCCCAAACTGAGCAATAATATGCAATTTGGTGCAGATATTTACAGTATATGGTCAAAAAGTGAGATGAAATTCTGATAGCTAGTAAATCAATGAGATCTTTATAAGAGTATAGAAGATACTTCCATAAAATGATATAAATGTCAGTCGTCACTCTTTATCTTCTTAGATATTAAATGCTTAATTTTATAAACAAAGCTCTGTAGTTTCAAAACATACAATGATACCTGGAGATAATAATCGTTTCTCAAAAGATTTGAGATGTTTTCGAGGTTTGGGAAGATCATTCCTAAGTAAAGCTTCTGGAAACAAACGCTCCTCAAAAGATTTCACAGCATAAACACATATGCAGCACGAGCCGAAGCTGGACGTTTGTACAATTATACTAAAAGGCCTTTTACTTGCTAATAAACTCTAAACTATCAGTCAGACGACAGATTGAATGTAGATTGTGAACAACAGGTTTTTCAGCAAATTTTTGACGATGCTTATCATGTTTTAGAGACTTTAATAATGTGTGTATCAAATATACAGTTGGCTTTATAGGGTTAAACTAGTTTTACTTTGTATTAATGGTGGTTTAAAATCAAGCATCACTGTTATGTTTTCTTTAGACAGTATGTAGTTGTTTTATGCAACAAGACAAAACTATTCTGGCATCATTTAGGCAAATAGATACTGTAATTATGTCAAGCATAAACAATTCAGCTGTTTAAATCTTTGAACACATAGAAATAGGACAGACTCTTCCTCCAAGTTTTGCCATTCATGACAGTTTCTTTGTTTCTGCTATAAAAAGCTGAAATGCACACCGGAGACTCCGTCCGGCACAGACTGCTCGTTCCTGCAGATATTTGATCAGGACGAGACTCATCTGGGCTTCTAGAACTGGAATGAGGAAGTTCTGAATGATGAGGGGCTTTTAAATGATTCTAGGTTACTATGGTAACTCAGAATTCTAGTTAAAGGAATAGTGAGGTACCGTGAGGACAAACAAACCTCTCACCAATGTGTTTATGAAAAAAAATTTTTTTTTGCTAATAAATACTCATTCTCAGGCTGTCCAAGATGTAGAAGAGTTTGATTCTTCATCAGATTTGGAGAAATGTTACATCACTTGCTCAGCAATGGATCCTCTGCAGTGAATGGGTGCCGTCAGAATGAGAGTCCACACAGCTGATAAAAACGTCACAATAATCCACAAGTAATCCACACCACTCCAGTCCAACAATTAACATGTTGTGAAGAGAAAAGATGTGTGTCAAGACGTTTCCAGCTGTGTCCATCTAGATGTTTTTTACTTTGCATCTGGGTAAAAAAAAAAAACGAGTCCATAATAACACTTCCTCTACTGAAAAAGTCCATCTCCTGTTGTCTCTCACGTCAAAATCCAGCCACATATTTGACTGTTTTGGCTTGTAAATCTGTGCAGATTTCTCTCCTGATTCAGACGAGATCAATTTTCCACTGGAGGAAGCAGTATTATGGGTTATGGACTCTATGGACTCTATTTTATACAGAAGCAATGGTTTGAAGTTAAAAACATCTTAGTTATGGATTTGTTTCTTACAAACACACAGCTTTTCTCTTTACAAGACATTAACTGATGGACTGAAGTGGTGTGGATTATTGTGATGTTTTTATCAGCTGTTTGGACTCTCATTCTGACGGCACCCATTGGATCCATTGGTAAGTCATTTTCAGTTGTGGCTGAACTTTTCCCTTAACACATTGGAAAGAGGTTTGTTTGTCCTCACAGAGCACTTAGTAATGAAAAGAATGAGCCAAATCAAATAACTCCTTGCGGCAAAATATCTCTGCAAAGACATCAAAGAGTTCATAACAATGCATATTCATGTATGTATGTGCATATTTATGATGGTTGTTATCTCTATATTTCTATATAGTTCTTTGAGTATTTCTGCAGCCCAACAAAGTGGTATTTATACAAAATTAAAGACAATGATATAAGTGTCTGAGCTTACTAGATACTGTAAATAGCTCTTGACTAAGTGTAAGTTACTGTAATATGTAAACAAGTTCAAGTAAATCTATGTCTTATTAGTCTTTAAAAATAAGTGTGTAATTTCTATACCACTAACAGCACCGAATATGGACATATTTACATGTATTCATGCAAACTAAAGTTTAATTTAAGAAAGTCAGCAAGGATGCATTACATTGTTCAAAAGTGGCAGTAAAGACATTTATAATGCTACAAAAAAAATTATATTTTAAATAAATGGTGCTAATTTGAACTTTCTATTCATCAAAGAATCCGGAAAAATAAAATATATCACAGTTTCCACAAATATATGAAGCAGCACAAAAGTTTTGAACATTGATAATAATCAGATGTGTTTCTTAAACAGCAAATCAACAAATCAGAATGATTTCTGAAGGATCATGTGACACTGAAGACTGAAAATTCAGCTTTGATCACAGGAATAAATTACATTCTAAAATATATTCACATAGAAAACTGCTATTTTAAATCGTAAAAATATTTCACATTATTACTGATTTTACTGTATTTTTATCAGCCTTGGTGAGTGACCCCGAGTATATATCTAAACTGACGCACTAGCATCTATCGGAGCATCCAGTAAGAGACTGGTGAGTTTTGTAGCAGTCATACAGTGTTAAGGTTCAGTGCTGGACTGCTGCGGGCACAGCTTGGCATCTACTGCTCACATCCTCAGTCATACTGCATTCATATGTTTAATTGATGAGCTTGTTCCAGCATGTGTGATCCGCAGCAGACGATAATACACTATTTAACAGAATACATGTATTTTAAATGAGCCTCTCCTGTATGGTGTGCGGCACAGAACTGTCACATGTGAAGATGTCCAGAAAATAAACACAAAACGTGATTCATTCTTCTCTCTGAGAGCCGAGATGCTGCAGGACACTCTCGATGCTCAAACTGATAGATGACAGCAGTGTAAACAATATCTGGGGCTGTTTTTATAGAGGGAGGGTTTGTGTTGTGTTATTGTCCTAGAAGTTCACAGTACCTCAGGGGAGAAATTTAAAGAGGGCGTATTGAACAATATTTAATCATTTTAGGTGTTTTTTTGCACCTAAACAGTCAATATTTAGTTTTTTGTGATCCATTTTCCATCCTCTGCCCACGGTCTGTTAGTGAATCCATACTGCACACTGAACTGGAAATACGATCTGCCGATCTCGGATCCGAATGAATGATTTTATGCCACTTTCCAGGAGTAAGAGCGAGCAAATGATTTTTATCAGTCTGTGTGGAAACAAAGTTGTGTTTATGAGGAACCGGGTCGATACTGTGAATGCTTTCGAGGATAAAAACAGTGGATTTGTCAAAGTTTGCGAGGTTAGTGACACCGTATCGTTGGCAGATATATGTTTGAGGGACCTCATAGCAAGAACTGTATGTGTACAGTTATGTGTATGAAAAATAATTAGTACATATAACTTCTGGATGGACTGCAATTCACAAGTCTACAATCATTTACAAATATATTAAAAACAAATATATTTACATATAAAACTAAACAAATATTAAAAAATGTAAATAAAATTATTTAAAAATATAATAAAAAATGAAAAATGATATCATGTAAAATGAGATCGTATATTGTGATTGATAAAGCCATATATATATATATATATATATATATATATATTAATTACAATTAACTAAATACATTTAAATTAAATTTAATTAAAATGATTAAGTAGCAAAAAATAAAATGTTTAAGTAGTAAAATAAAATAAATAGAACAATTAAAAATAAATAAATACGATTATGTATTGTGTATCATGATTGGCAATAATACATTTAAAGCAATAAAAACTGTTGTTGTTTTTAAATAAGCATAACAAAGCAATATAAGCATACATTAAGAATGTAAATAAAATCATTTAAAAATTAAAATACAATAAAATAATTTAGAAATGTAACTGAGAAGTAATTAGTTTTTAATTCCTTTTTTGTTCTTGTTTTGTCTTCCACTTTTGTTGTATAGCTGATTGTTTGTCTGTGTTTAAAAGAGAATACAATAACAATTAAAATTTGATTACAAATGTAAAATAAAAGTAAATGAATGTCAATAAATAATATATATTGTGATTATTTAAGATCTAATTAAAATGTTTTATAAAGAAACTAGCACAACCATATAATACATATATAAAATATAAAATAATATCATTTGTTTTCCGGTGCAGGCATTTTATATTTACCTGCACTAACAGCAAAACTGATTCATTTCACAGCCAGTCTGTCTTAGAAAATACAATAAGCTTCTCAGTTAAACAGATTTCTGATTTTCTGTTAAACCTGAACTCTTTTCACATTCAGTGATTTGAGCAGCAGCTCTTGAGCTCTCAGCTGCTAATAATTTACATTCATGCAGAACTCAGGAGAGTTTCATTAGCGCTGAACTCGCTGAGCGTTACTGTAGAGAGAGAGAGAGACGGCTCGTCTGCTGATGCTGAAGACAGTCCACAGTCTCCTCTCTCTGTTATTCTCACAGGGACTCCAGCACATTGTGTGTATGGATCTGTATCTTCAGTGAAAGCCTGAAGAGCCTCTAGTGTTTCATCTGCGCTGCCCTTTGACCTCTTGACCTTTCCTCCGAGTGTCATGATGCTGTCAGGCCACATCCGATCACATTCCCACGAGCCCCTCGGCCAAAACACACCGCCCATCAATAACTGTACATGAGCTGCGTGTCAAAAATCTGGAGTAATCTTTTCATATTCTTGTGATATAGTGATTTCATCACAGCAGAGTGTTTAAAATCCTCTCAAATGTGGTAACAGAAGGCTTTGGGGCACTCACTGTCTTTATAAACAGTTTTGTAGCTTTTTGTAGATGATAAATATATTATTGCCAGTCACAATATACAGTATCATATTTAATATATTATTTTGGATTTTTTAATGATCATTTTAAAATGATTTCATTGAATTTTGGATTTTTTTTACTTTCTATTTCTATTGTATTTAATTTATTTTTAAATAATTTATTTAAAATGTTTCATGCATTTATTTTATATATATATATATATATATATATATATATATATATATATATATATATTTTTTTTTTTTTTTTTTTTTAATCTATTTTTAAAATAATTTATTTAAAATGTTCAATGTGTTTTTATTTTTTATATTTATTTTTAAAATGTTTTTTTATTTATTTCGAAATTTTAATGGGTTTATTTGATTTATTTCACATTTATTTATTTAATTTTATTTTTTTTGTTTAAAATATTTAAGATATTTAATTTATTTAGATGTAAAACAATTTCTTAACATTTACTTTGTTAAAATTGATTTATTTTTAAAATTATATTATTTTATTTACATTTAATTCAAATGTATGTATTTATTTATTAATATTTTTAAATATTTTGTTTACTTTTTTATTTTGATTTGATTTTAAAGTTAAATCAGTCATATAGACTATTTTTTATGTTGTTTTTTTGCTGACACATTGATTTGATGCAAATTAATGATGCATTACACACACACACACACACACACATATAATCACAGTGATGACACATGCATTAATCCACATGATTGCCTAATTCTATCCCACATGATTATTATTCAAATCACCGTTTGATTAACGAGCTGAGGTTTAATGTCTCTGGTTTGGAGGCTTTAATTATCAGTGTCAGTCAAGCGTCAGTGTTCATGATAACAGCGTTTGAGCTCTCCTGCTTTATACACTATTTCTTGATGAATGTGTTTTCAGGGGTTTCAGATGTTGATGGATGAGAGTTATTTTACTCGGTTCCATCTCTTACAACAAGGTCAGCGAGACTTCAACACAAAGAAGGGCCTTCTTGCTTCATCTGTCTATAACTCTGGTGCTCGTTTCTCTGAAGAAAGTCTTTTAAGCCGCTGAATGATGTTGTGAAGGCTGGTATTGTCAGCATGCAGCGGTCACACAGACACACAGAGACATTCATTACACAAGGACACGCTAATTCTACAGTGAATAGAGCTGCTGAGCTGCTTTAGCTATCATAATGTGACAGAAGATTGAACAGCGTTCATATATATATACAGTTACACTAGTGCTCAAAAGTTTGAAGTTCTGCTCATCAGGGCTGCATTTGTTTGATCAAAAATACAGAAAAAATTATGAAATATTATTACAATTTATTGTGTTTTTATTTTTTCATGTGAATATATGTTAGAATGTAATTTATTTCTGTGATCAAAGCTGAATTATCAGCATCATTACTCCAGTCTTCAGTGTCCTTCAGAAATTATTCTAATATGCTGATTTGGTGCTCAAGAAACATTTCTGATTATTATCAATGATGAAAACAGTTGTGCTGCTTCATATTTTTGTGGAAACCGTGATGCATTTTACTTTTCAGGATTCTTTGATGAGCAAAGTTGAAAAGAATAGCATTTATTTGAAATAGAAATCTTTACTGTCACATTTGATCAATTTAATGCATCCTTGCAATTATTAATTTCTTTAAAAAATATACAAAATCATACTGACCTCAAACTTTTAAATGATTGTTTGCTGGTTAGTTACTAATTACTTGTAATCTGGATTACGTGATCAAATTACAAAAACCGAAATGCTCATAATTAGATTACAGTTACTTTTATAGATTACATGATTACTTTTTATTCACACAGTGGCAGTAAATTATTCATAATTTATTGATTCACCCAAATTCATCTTTTTTTTCCTCCCTTAAAATGAAAATATATATTTTTTTTACTGTTCATGTGTTTTATTTTGATTGTTTTTTATATTTAAATGAGTTTATTAGTTAGTTTCATTAACTCGGTTCAAACCCCATACGCTGTAATAATGTAATGTTTAATACACTTCATGATGTTCATAAAGAATGAGATAGATTTTCTTACAAATTACATCAAAATGAATCTAAAAGTAATCAAAAAGTAGTCAGAATACATTAACTAATATGTGTAATCCAACAGATTACGTTACTAACAACAATTTCAACAATGTGCTAAACTACAATGTGCTATGCAAATAAACACTCATTTCTGTCATGTAACTTGTAATCATTAACAGAAAAGTAATGCAAGTAATCTACCAAGCACTGTTATATATATATATATATATAAAATTGTATTACTGTAATAAAAAAAAAAAAAAATAATAATAATGTTGTAAATGAAAATGTTGTAATGCAAACAGATGTTAAAGGAGACCTATTATATGGAAGCATATGTGTAGCAAAATTCAATTTGAAATGTAATATGCAAAATGGCAATGCAATATGTAAAATGGCAATGTATTTCTGTATTTAAATTTACATTTTCCCATACATACAGTATGTGCAACATTTAGTGCAAAATGAAAATGAAAATTCAATTATATAATTTAAGTTTGCCATTTTCTACACTAGTTTTAATATGCATATTAAAAACATATTTTAAAGCTTTATAAGTTGCAAAATTAAAATGAAAATGTATTACCCAAATTGATTAGATATGTTTAACATGTCCAAGCAAAAACTGTAGCAAAATGATCATTTAAATGCTGTTTTTCCTAAATGCATTTAGATTTAGGGGTAGGACACTTGGGATTGCATTTTCATCGTGAGACCGCGGGATAATTGTAGCAAAATTCAATGAGAGTTTCAAAATGCATTCTGAGCCAAAGGTGCAGTAAAAGGGTAGCAAAACGGTGATTTAAATGTCTTTTATTTTTCTTAAATGCATTGACACTTACATATATGACGTTTCAATTGCATTTTCATTAAATACCCCGCGATTAATATAGTTTAAATCATTGTGGATTTGAAAATGCATTCCGAGCGGAGCACGCCCCCTAGCTGTCAATCATTACATCAAGGCGGGGCTTGGCAACAGGACGCACAATAGGTCAATATTCACCATTAACCAAACGCTTTTCACCTGCCTGAACATCTCTGCCCGTTTACGCTCGGATTGATGCACATAAGCAAACAGACAGTGCTATTCTACACTTATTTACTACCTTATCTTATATTTTATTACTCTTTTATTTTTAATCCGTAAAATAGCGCGTGTTCCGTGGCACCCAGGGACGTGCAGAGAGTTCCTCAGGGGCAGGGGCTCAAATGTGAAAAAAAAGGGGGCAATGTGAGAAAAAAAATAAAAATAATAATAATATAATAATATATATATATATGTAACTAATCGCTCAAAAGTCGGAAAATTCCTGTTTATTTTTACATAGGCTATCTGTCAATCTGAGGCGTTTCTATGGGTTGCGTATGCTTTGCTTGACTGACTGATATTCCAGTCTGTTCAGAAACCATAAGCTCTCAAGCCATAGCCTAATAGCCTATAGTTGTGCTATTCGACACTTATTTACTACTTTACCTTATATTTTATTACTCTTTTATTTTAATCCGTAAAATAGCACGTGTTCTGTGGCACCTGAACAGGGACGTGCAGAGAGTTCCTCAGGGGCAGGGGCTCAAATGTGAAAAAAAAGTTGCAATGTGAGGAAAAAAAAATAAAAATTATAGGTCAAAAGTTTGGATACATTAATATTTTATATTTTTGCATTAAGTCACTTATGGTCATCAAGCCTGCATTTATTTGATCAAAAATTTAATATACTTTAAAATACATTTTATGCAATGCTTATTTTAGGATTCTTTGATGAATAAAATGTTAAATAAGAACAGCATTTTTTTTAAATATAACTTTCGTAACAATATACACTACCGTTCAAAAGCTTGCGGTCAGTATATATATATATATATATTTTTTTTTTAAAGAAATTAGTTTTTATTCAGAAAGGATTTTTTAAATTAATAGAAACAGTGATAGTAAAGATCAACATCGTTAGAAAACATCTCTATTTTGAATAAATGCTGTTCTTTTAAACTTTTTATTTATCAATGAACCCCAAAAAATTATCACGGTTCCAAAATAAATAAAATTAAAATAAAAACAAAACATTAAGCAGCACAACTGTTTCCAACACTGATAATAAATCAGCATATTAGAATGATTTCTGAAGGATCATGCACTGAAGGCTGGAGTAATGATGCTGAAAATTCAGCTTTGAATCACAGAAATAAATTATATTTTAAAGTATATTAAAATAGATAAACATTCTTTTAAATTGTAATATTTCACAATATTACAGTTTTTCTGTATTTTTGATCAAATAAATGCAGGCTTGATGAGCATAAGACACTTTCATAATGCTGCATTATCAAAAATGGTAATATAATAAAGTCCTTTCATGTCACCATTTCGGCAGCCTACACTTCTCATAACAGGCCGGTAGGTGGCACTTGGGCTTCATGAACTATAGGAGTTTCATGAAACGGTGTAGGATATCATACATAAATATAAGTGAATTCAATAGCCTACTGATTACCTTTTTTTTTGTGCAGTGCTTTTGTAGTCATTCAGCATCTATTTTCTCAGCGATGTAATTTGATTTATAAAATGAGACAAACCGCAGATCCAGATCGCTCCATCAATAAGCTCGTCTGTCCCATGTCATTTTCTACCGATTTTTATGAATAAGAACGGAGAATGACGCTCCACTTCACATTATTGTCCAAAGAAATTTGAACTTGAGCCAGATCATGATTGGTTGGTGTATTATACATGACAAACGATGAATTATGTAATATTCTAAAATATATAATATATGGATTTTTTAATTAAATCGACACACTAGCTTTGATTATTGATGAAAAAAAGTTTAAAATATTGTTTGGTTTATTTTTTTCCTTCCGTCGACCCACTCACTGAAAGAACTATAGGCTATTAGGCTATGGCTTGAGAGCTTATGGTTTCTGAACAGACTGGAATATCAGTCAGTCAAGCAAAGCGTACGCAACCCATAGAAACGCCTCAGATTGACATATAGCCTATGTAAAAATAAACAGGAATTTTCCGACTTTTGAGCGATTAGTTACATATATATATATTATTATATTATTTTTATTTTTTTTCTCACATTGCCCCCTTTTTTTTACATTTGAGCCCCTGCCCCTGAGGAACTCTCTGCACGTCCCTGTTTAGGTGCCACGGAACATGCGCTATTTTACGGATTAAAAATAAAAGAGTAATAAAATATAAGATAAGGTAGTAAATAAGTGTAGAATAGCACTGTCTGTTTGCTTATGTGCATCAATCCGAGCGTAAACGGGCAGAGATGTTCAGGCAGGTGAAAAGCGTTTGGTTAATGGTGAATATTGACCTATTGTGCGTCCTGTTGCCAAGCCCCGCCTTGATGTAATGATTGACAGCTAGGGGGCGTGCTCCGCTCGGAATGCGTTTTCAAATCCACAATGACTTACACTATATTAATCGCGGGGTATTTAATGAAAATGCAATTGAAACGTCATATATGTAAGTGTCAATGTATTTAAGAAAAATAAAAGACATTTAAATCACCGTTTTGCTACCCTTTTACTGCACCTTTGGCTCAGAATGCATTTTGAAACTCTCATTGAATTTTGCTACAATTATCCCGCGGTCTCACGATGAAAATGCAATCCCAAGTGTCCTACCCCTAAATCTAAATGCATTTAGGAAAAACAGCATTTAAATGATCATTTTGCTACAGTTTTTGCTTGGACATGTTAAACATATCTAATCAATTTGGGTAATACATTTTCATTTTAATTTTGCAACTTATAAAGCTTTAAAATATGTTTTTAATATGCATATTAAAACTAGTGTAGAAAATGGCAAACTTAAATTATATAATTGAATTTTCATTTTCATTTTGCACTAAATGTTGCACATATGTATGGGAAAATGTCAATTTAAATACAGAAATACATTGCCATTTTACATATTGCATTGCCATTTTGCATATTACATTTCAAATTGAATTTTGCTACACATATGCTTCCATACTATTATGCCCCTTTTTACAAGATGTAATATAAGTCTCAGGTGTCCCCAAAATGTGTCTCTGACGTTTCAGCTCAAAATACCCCACAGATCATTTGTTATATCATTTTAAAAATGCCTATTTTGAGTGGAAGCAGAAACTTGCTGTTTTTCGTGCATGTCACTTTAAATGCATATGAGCTGCTGCTCTCCGCCCTCTTTTCCAATCTGTTTTGGTTCTGATTATCATGTTAATCATGCTGAAATCATGTTTTAAACCATAATAGTTTAAACTTCTGATATAGGGTTTTCTGAGCGCACACATCCGAAGCACACGCACAGAAAGCAGCTGTCACAGGCATGTGAGTACTAAACTAAGTTCTCTTTCATGTCTTATTGCGCTGAAACTGTCAAATACACACAAGTTTATGTTAAAAACACAGGTGTTACAAAAACAGTCAGTTATGTCTGTGATGGTAAACAGCTGGGAAAGAAATCACATGTTTATATTAGATCTGTGTGGCAGCAGCGTAATATACAGCAAATAAATCAATAAATCCACCGCTCTCTCGTTGAGGTGTTTGTACTGACACACACACACACACACACACACCTCAGTATCTCCTCAGCAGCTGAGATGCTGAGAGATCCACCAGTGTGAGAAATGAAGCACACATTCATCTCTCTCAGTAAAAATAGACGTCTATTTGTAGAATCGCAGACATGCTCTTTTTGTTCTTTGGTTTTGGATGTAAAACCATTACTTCAGTTCAAGCTTTAAAACTGTTTGCAAGACTCTAGACAACTCAGATCCGTAGATAATCACATTTAACCTCCAAAAGACAACAACATCAGCCAAGGGAAAACTACAAAATGTCATATTGTGTACTTTATCATTTTATTTATTTATGATGAATACTTGTAATGTTTGTGAGGGCTTTTTTGTGCCATAAAGGCTTTTTTTTCTTGGACAATTTTGGCCCTCCATCTGACCAATAGAATTAAATGTGGATTTAATGTATATGTTAATGAACCATTATGAATCTTTATGGAAAAATATGCAATATATTATTTATTGTATTACTAAATATTATTTATTCATATTGTATTCATATTTAATTAATTATTAATATTTTATTGTTTTATTTATTAATAACGTATTAATTTATTAAATATGTATTTATTTTATTAAATTTAGTTACTTCGCTTAATTTTATATTTTTATTTTTATTATTTTACTTTATTTAAAATATCTATTTAATTAATAATTAAAAAAATAATAATAATAATTTATGTATTTATTTTGTACGTTTTTATTTTAAATCCTTTTATACAAATGCTATTTTTTTTTTTGTCAAGCATAATATAACAATCACAGATTTTTCCATAAACAAATTCAATTTAAATTTATTAATGTACAGTAGGTTTTGAAATATATTTACTGTTTTATTGTCCCTGATTTAATCAGTTCAGTTCGGATGAAATGAGGAAATGCTAGTATGAATAAATATTTAGATTTAATTTATTTTTAGGTGATTAAATGTATAATTATTGCCAATCGCACAATAAAATATAATCATATTTTTTTTATTATTTTTTCATTGTCTTTCAATGTTTATTTATTTAGAAGTAAACTCCGAATGTGATAAAATGCCTTCCTTTCCTTTAATAAGTCATGTCAGTAGTCAGCTGTCTAGTGTTTGTAGCGGAGCCGTTATTCTGGTGTTTCCTGTGTGAAGCTGAAGTCTCTGCAGGTTTGTGTTGTTATGAAGGGAAGCGCTGTAATTTCAGGCCTGTGTAGTCTGAGTTAATGACGCTGTCAGAGGCTCCGGTGCTAATTAGAGCTCGTCAGTGTGAATCTGCCGGTCAATTTGAATCAGTCTCATTGTGAAAGCGCTGATACTAGCGGGTGTGAGTGAATGTGGCTGTTGTTTTGTGGGTTTCTGAATGCTGGCATTGATGCGCGTGACGCGGCACCCGCAGGAGCTCATTACAGCCCTCGGCCCCAGAGGATTCTGGGTTACGGATAAAGCTCAGGTTAAACAACCTCCTCCTGCTGCTGGATGTGAAACGCTCGCAGTCCACAGGAAGTAGCAGAGATCATTTACTAATGCAATAGGTCAAGCACTGCAGTGATTTATCACCGTTAAATGACTCCGAGCATTAAATCAGTGTAACTCAAGGCTTTTAGCTGCTTATTGTCTTTATAAAACTGTTGTATTGCTTCTTATAGATGATTAAATGTATTTTTATTGTGAATCACAATATATATATATATATTAGGTTGATAATGATTGTACTGCATTTATATGAAGCAGAACGTTTAAAACCCCTTAAATGTAGTAAAATCAGTGGTCGAATTGTAAAAAAATTTCAAGGGGGATGGTGGGGGGGTTGGGTATTTGGGCGGGTGTCCTGTGGCTAATTTTACACAATGATTACAAAATTGGTCTTATTTTTAAAAAGGTTTCTATAATGAAAAATTATCCTTATTAAGTGAACTATTATTTATATTTTCTTTTCCCTTCTGGGGCCTGAAATAGAGGAATTTTGGTCAATATTGATAATTAACAAATATTTGAATATGAATGTGTTTTTGTGCTGGCACCTTGGCTGGTTTAGGTCAGTCATGGATAAATAAATATGACAATAAAACCGCCAGTAGGTGGCAGCAGGTCCCTGTTTTAATAAATGACTTACTGAATCATTCATATCAAACGATTCATTCAAAACGGCTGATTCAATAGAAACGAAACAAGTGAGTCCATCTGAATGGACCGTTGAATCACTGGCTCACTCGATTCGTTCAAAAACTGATTCATTCACAGAATGAAACACTGTGTTGCTATGCACTGTTGTATAAAACTAATAGCACATTTGTGCTCGCGGCCTCGCGCCCATGTGCTGAAATACTGAAAAGTACATTGCTTGTACAATGAATATAAAATCGTAAAACACATACATGGGTATTTTTTGTTTCATTGCTGGAATTATAATGGCATTCTAACTGTATTCTAATGGACTAATGGACGCAGTGAATGCTTTTGGAGTCTCAAGACGTGTTTTTTTTTTTCTTCTCAGAGTTGGATAATGTCAGCTCTCCTGTCGTCTCTCAGTCCCTCACAGTCACACACACATTACGCCAGAAGAATCTCTTTAAATTCTAATCAAGGAAAAATCATACCTTCTGTTGTCTTCTTTTTTTTTTTTAAAGAACTTCAAAAGTTGCGCTTGATTTATTAGTTTAGACAAAATTGCTTCCGCTTGAGCGCAGCTTGTTACAGTACCGAGTTCTGATTGGCCAATCGCCGTTATTTAGTTCGTAAATTATCATAAGTAGAGAATTTTAACATTTCATGTGCATGATAACCTTTACTTAATACACAACATTGATAATCCAAAGGGGATGGTAAGGGGGGATGCTAAAATAATAATTAAAATTATTATTTTAGATGATTCAATGTATTATTGCCAATCACAATATACAATTTTTAAGTTTTATTTCTATTTGTTTAATTGCTTTGTTATTCAGATTTGTATATATTTATTTTATTTTGTATTTATTGCTACCTATTTAGATGATTAAATCATCACAATCAAAAATTACAATATAATATTTATTTATTTTATACATTTGTTTATTTTATTATTTATTTTATGTTATTCAGTTTTTCATGTTTTTATATTATAATTATTTACATGCAATTGTTTTGTTATTATTATTATTTTATAGTTTTTTACATCTGTCAGGTAAAACAATCAATGGATTGTTTCATTAACAAATGAGTTTAATTCTATTAAAGTGGGTTTTAAATTAAACTAAATTATTATTTTTTAATTAGTTATTATTGTCAGTTTGGATGAATGACAGAAGCAGTGCTAGTATGAATTAATAAACCCAAGCTGCTCATGAATCATTTGTGTTGTAGTGAAACTGTGCCATGAGTAAAGGTCCAGGACCTGTGTGAGACACTGAGACCTTCAGTGTGAGTTCATGTGTTTCTCTCATGCCAGATTCCCCCGCAGGGCTCTGAACGTCTCACCTGTCATCCGGGTCAGTCGTCCCACGAGTAAACCAGTCCGTCCCGCTGAACCGGATGATTCGAGAAACCCTGAGCTCCTGTAATACACAGAAACACTCTCAGATCACAGAATCAAGGCAAACCT